>JAODOY010053128.1:0-41938 GCA_025399855.1 Forbesichthys papilliferus | reverse complement strand
ATGTCTTCGGGGTTCCATTCTCTGACTGAGATTGAGGTGGCTGGGGAGCGGGTCTGGGGTCCCTGGTATTGTTTTTAGTCATTTTGTACTGTTTTTAATGATGCTGTAGTGTGAAGCACTTTGTGTTACATGTATTTGTATGAAAAGTGCTATATAAATAAAGATTGATTGATTGATTGAAGCAATTAACCCTCTGGCTCTATGCTCTACGATGTCAGGGGTTGGCCTTGGAATTCATGTGGTTTTCACATACATAGTCTCTGAGGCGTGTCAACATGTCGCTTATACTCACGGGAATCAAAATGGCTGGTTTACTTTTGCATGATGTGTGTAGGACTTGTCAACTCTGTTAGTGGGACTCGGCATCTTTGTGAAGGTCTCTGCAAAGCCCGTTGTAGCCTGATGCTCCAATGTTAATCAATGAGTGGTTGCACACTGCACGTGAAGCGGACACAGCTTACATTTGTATAGTGCAATGTACATGCATAATACAGTAGACAGAGAAAATACTACAAATGATATTTTAAAATAAAGCTTTTTGCTTGTGTCTACTGCCCTACTCCATCATTTCCTTGAATTTCCTAATTTGTTTTCATACTATGTTAATATAACTCTCAACACCACTAAACTCCTCAAGTGTCGAGGTGTCCCTGAACACCATCGGTGTATGAATGTGTGTGTGCGAATGTGAGGCTATACTGTCAAAGTGCTTTGAGTGGCCAGAAGGTTGGAAAAGCGCTGTATAAATGCATTCCATTTACTATTTATTATTTAATGATTTATACGTAACTGCACGATCAATGCAGTACAACATACAGTATATCATGAGCACATTTCATAGAGTGCTGTGGGGTGGAGCAAATTAAATATGCGGGTAGTCCGTGAGCAGTGTGTAAAGCATGGAGGAGAAAACATCTGAAAACGCTTGCGCTTCAGCTCCTCATCCGCTCTGTGTTCGTTTGGTCACTTTTAAATTCAGCTTCTGAACCCAACACAGACTTATCCAAGTTCTGTAGCATTTCTAAAACCTCCTGGGTGTCTTACTTCCTCTGCATGCCATCATGCAGGTTGGTCACTGCTGTAGCCCACTAATTGGAACAATTGTCTACGTTTACATAAGCTTATTATAACACACCTAGGCTACAGCCCATGGAAATACTAGGAGGACGGCCATGTCATTCAAAAGTTAGCAGGATGGTCATATGGAGGGGAACAAGTACTTGTTCTTTACACCTGTTCAATACTACCCACATTCACTAATTCACTAATGTAGTGAGGTTTTGTGACCTTTAAGATACTGGGAGTAACCTTTAAAAAAATGTATTACAACATATTTAGGTAATTAAATACAACAACACTATATCAATTATTATTACACATGTGCTCTGTGGCAATATAGGAAGTCATACAGTGTAGATACAAAGCCTACACACCCCTGTTAAAATGTCAGGTTTTTGTGATGTTAAAGAATGATACAAAGATAAATCATGTCAGAACATTTTCCACCTTTAATGTGACCTATAATGTGAACAATTCAATACATTAAAAATGGGGGGATTAAAACCTTACAATAACCAGGTCTTATGCCCCTGGTTGCATAAGTGTGCACACATGCTTTTTGGGTAGGAGTCTATTAGCATGGCACATCTTGACGAGGCAATATTTGCAAAAGCCCTACAAATCTGTCAGATTGCAAGGACATCGCCTGTGCACAGCCCTCTTCAGATAACCCTACAAATGTTCAATTGGATTCAGGTCTGGGCTCTGGCTGGGCCATTTTAAATTGTTAATCTTCTTCTGGTGAAGAAGATCTTTTGGATTTGGATGTGTGCTTTGGGTCGTTGTCGGGCTGAAAGGTGAATTTCCTCTTCATCTTCAGCTTTCTAACGGACGCCTGAAGATTTTGTGCCAAAATTGCCTGGTATTTGGAACTGTACACAATTCCCTCCGCCATTACTAAGGCCCCGGTTCCAGCTGAATAAGAACAGCCTCAAACGATGATGTTGCCATCACCATGCTTCACTGTGTGTTTGGTGTTTTTCAGGTGATGTGCATTGTTGTTTTTGCGTCAAACCTTTTGAAATGATGGCCAAAACGTTTAACCTTGTTTCATCAGACCATAACACATGTTCCCACGTGTCCCTCCTGTAGCACCTCCCACAGTATCTCCCGAGGAACCTGTTCATATATGTAGGACAGAAAGGCATACTCCCAGGCCCCCTCCAGAATCCGTGCAACAGTAAAGAGCTGGTCTGTTGTTCCACAACCAGGAGGGAATCTGCATTTTTGTTCTTCAATCTGCGGTTCGACAATCGGCCGAAACTTCCGCTCCGCTGCTCCGATTCTTAGAGCACCTTAGAGTAGACTTTATAATGGAGGCTGAGTAGTGTGATACCCCTGTAGTTGGCACACACTCTCTGGTCCCCATTTTTAAAGAGGGGAACCACCACCCTAGTCTTTCACTCCTTTGGCACGGTCCCCGACTGCGATGTTGAAGAGGCGTGTCATCCAAGACATCCCCTCCACATCCAAAGAGCCTCCAGCTCTGTCTCTACCATAGAGAGTGTGAGTCAGTAGGATTCATGAGTTCCTCAAAGTGTTCCTTCCACCACCACCATCCAATTACCTCCTCAGTTGAGGTCAACAGTGTCCCATCCTACTGTACACAGCTTGGATGGTTCCATGCTTCCCCCTCCTGAGGTGGGGGATGGTTTTCCAGAAAAACTTTGGTGCCGACGGAAAGACTTTCCCCATGGCTTCTCCGAACTTTTCGCACACTCACTTCTTTGCTTCTGCTATGGCAGATGCTGCAGTCCTTTGGGCCGTCGGTACCTTGCAAACGCCTCCAGAGACTTCCAGGACACCAATGTGTCCACCACGATGTTTAAGGGTTACCGCCCCTTGAGGAACCTACTGTATGACCTTGAGATCACGGCTCTGTGCTGCAGCTTCAGCAATGGAAGCTTTGAACATTGCCTACTCAGGTTGAATGTTCCCAACCTCCACAGGGATGCCAGAGAAGCTCCGCCTAAGGTGTGAGTGGATGATCTAATGGACAGGAGCCTCCTCCAGACGTTCCCAGTTTACCAGTGCTGCCCATTTGTGCATACCTGGTCTGTCCAGAGCTCACCCCTTGACCCAACTCACCACCAGATGGTGCTCAATTGACAGCTCTGCCCCTCTCTTTACCCGAGATTTCAAAACATGCGGCCTCAGGTCATGACACGATCAGAAAATCGATCATCGACCTTTGGCCTAGGGTGCTCTGGTACTACATACCCTTATGAGCATCCTTAGTTTCGAACATGGTGTATGTTATAGACAATCCATGACTAGCGCAGAAGTCTAACAACAAAAGCCCACTCGGTATAGATCAGAAAGGCCGGTTATCCCTTTCACTCCCTCCAGGTATCTCCATCATTGCCCATGTCTCCCAGCAGAACTATGGAGTCCCCTACTGGAGCCGCATACAGGACTTCATTCAAGGTCTCCAAAAAGGCTGAATACTCCGAACTTCTGTTCGGTGCATATGCACAGACAACAGTCAGAGTTTTCCCTTCCACCAACTGTAGACACAGGAAGGCGATCGTAGGGGCGCTCAGCCAGGGACTTATCCCCACACCCCACATATCCCCATACCCGCCCGGCAACTCCAGAGTAGAAAAAAGTCCATCCCTATCTAGGAGTATGGTTCCAGAACCAAGACTGTGTGTAGAGGTAAGCACCACCAGATCTAAATCGTAGGGCTCCACCTCCCGCACAAATTATGGCTCCTTCCCCAACAGCAAGGTGACGTTCCATGTCCACAGAGCCAGCTTCTGGAGTAATGTAGCTAGGCTTATTTCACCAGCTTTAGTGTAGGCCTATCTTTTAGTCGTTTTGTAAACAACTTATGACTTCTGGTGCTCAAGCTCTGCATTGGCTACAGAATTGTTTCCCCTTCAGTTAGGCAACAGAGATTTGTCTAGCTGCTGTGACTTTTCACATTCATTCATCATTCTGCTCCTTTAAATGGGCAAAGGTTAGGCTGATTAATTCCGTGATACATTTGTAAAAAGGAAACCTGTGACTTAATCAAAGTTCTTAGGCTAGGCTATGTATATGTGTCATTAATCCACACAACAACAAAAAAAACACAAATTGGTAGTCTACATTAGATAAATATTATCTAGAATGCAGGAAATGAAGTGTTTGATGCTCAAAATTTCCTGGGGGCGGACCCCAGACAGATACTCCCATCGTAGTATTCCCCTCATTGAAGTCAAAAATATGCCATGGCACATATGATCTCTCATGATCATATGTGCAACAGCGTGCAAATCTGGGGTTGTAGCCAGCTAATTTCACGTCTCTACAATTCAATTGCCCCAGAGTGTTCAGCTGGCACCGGTTGAGTTCGAACTTCTAGGCTAATACAATCGCTACGAGTCACGACTATTTTGCCCCCCGCAGTGAAAGAAATATGCATAGCGGGATTTTAACCTACTGTTTAATAGGCATGTAAAATTGCCCCCTTGCAAATGTTAAACGCCCCCTCAGTCACTTCATCCTGGCGCCGGGACTGCCACCACCCATGTGACAGCGCACCCGACCCCCACGGTTCCTCCCATGAGAGATGAAGGCGCCACAGTGATTTTTTGGGCTGTGCCCAGCTGGGCACATTATAGATCACATTAAAGGTGTAAAAAGTTCTGACATGATTTATCTTCGTCTCATTCTTTTACAGCACAAAAACTTGGCATTTCAACAGGGGTGTGTATATTTGTTATATCCACTGTAGGAAGGACAGAATCAAGGCATACTCTATACACACTGATTTCATAATTATCTTTGGAAAAACAAAGTTCAATTACGTGGCAAATTGCAGTTAGCCTCTTAACAGGCACTGCAACAAACAGGACTTAAACATATGTAAATATGTTAAACAAAAAAGAGGATGATTATTTCACGTTGTGGGAATGCCTACAGGTTATGTTGAAAAAATACGATTTTTCATCTGTAAACTGCACACAACAGATTATACCTATATAAGTATATAAAGTGATGCTCACTAAAGGTAGCTTGTTTATATTCATATTTTACTCATAAATGACTACTTATAACTTATACAATACCTTATTGTGTGATCGTGTTACTGTAAAAAAGACAATCACAGGATCTACACTAAGTGAACAGCTGATTTTACCAGTAAGTTCAATGGTCGTGCGGAACTGATTTAAAAACCGACAACAAATTTAGAAAGCCATATGAAGGCAACAATAAGTAAATAGTGAAAGGGATAGAAGTCCACAATAGGGTAGTAAGTACAGAGTTGGAATTGTTATTAAAAATATACCTTTTAAACTTAGAAAACAGGATTGTGTTTCCCTTTAAGTTGAATGAGGGCTATTATGTTGAATGGTGCAAAACACGTGAAACTCAATATGAAAAATGTGATCCTAACAGTTCACAGCACACACACGCACAAACTGCAGGTCTTAGTGAGTTTATTGGGCCCAGGTGAAAGCAGGCAGCTTGGTTTGCTGTTTGCTGTGAAAATCTCATCTCCTCTGAATCAATACCCCATTTACCAGCGCCTCCAACAATCACAACTCCTCCTCTCCTCCGTCATTCTTTCCGCTACACTCCTCTCTTCTCTCCTCCATCCAACTAATATATTCTCCTCATTTGATATGTTCCTCTGTTTTTCATCTATTTTGTATTATCACATGGTCTTTCATTTGTCCTCTTTCGTTGTAAATGTTATTCTTTCTTAACCTTTACTATGTTTTTTCATCTTATTTATCCCTTCTTCTGTCATATGTGCTCTGAAATAAAAAGTTGTTCCCTTTCCTTCCATCATACACCGCTATTCTATCCAATGGTTTCAAACATTCTTCTCCCTGCCCCTGCCTTTCTTGACTCCCCTCTCCTGAAACCAATTTCCCTCTGTGTATTTTTCAGAGTTATGTTTAGAGGTGTCAGGCCGGTTGTATTAAGCTCTTAACCTTCTCCTCTCCTGTGTGTAGACAATTTATCCAGTGCTCAGGGCCACAGAGGCAAAATGGCTGAATACCATTCTGCAATTAATTTAATTAGCTGGTAATTGACATTTTAAATGGCTCACATTTAAATTAGCTACAGCTTAGTGCCACCGCAGAAGTCGCTGCTGGTCTGGAATTGATTTAATCTCAGCAAGGCCTGAAAACTAAACCAGATATACAGTATAAGGAATAGATAGAAAGAACAATTTAAGGAAGGAAGGAGTGTGTACATACGTATATAGTGTCTCTGGAAAGTATTCACATTGCTTCAATTTTTCCACATTTTGTTTAGTTACAGCCCTATTTCAAAATCATTTAAAATAAAAAAATGTTCCTCAGAATTCTACACACAATACCCCATAATAACAAAGTGAAAAAAGTTTGTTTGAAATTTCTGTTTGAAGTGGCTCTCACGGGAGTCAGCTGGATCTGGGAAGCACGAGCAGCGCAGGTAGCAAGAAACCATAAACATGTTGAAGCCTAAGCGCGACTTCGAAAAAGGCACAATCTCCAGGCAATAGGTTATGCTGTAGGATGCGCAGTTTCTTCACTATTTCAATATGTTATGTAGCCTACACAGTCTTGTTCCTTTGCCTTTTTTAGGTATATATTAAAAGTTGTTTGCTCCAAATCAAATTGTTTATGGTCACGATCACTCTCGTAGCTGGATGGCTAGGTTCCAGGCTTACAACTCTAAGGATTTTATGAAAAGTCAATGGAGAAAATGTATGGAAATTATTCTTCCGCAAAAGAGCCTCCCAAAAAGTACGCACTGTTTTAAATCTGAATATATTTGTGTGCATGCACTTTCTGTGTTTCATTTATATGCAACATTGTAGTGTGAATTCTATAAATGAGACCCTTGATCAGTCTTGGTCTTCAATAGCACTGGATTGTGTAGGCCTACAGCTAAAGTGATTCTGTGTGCCACTGTAATGATTATTTGGCTCAGGAACAAAAGGACCTAGAAGGCACTGGTTATTTAGCCCAACATGACATATAATGTGTGTCACTCCCCAGCATTAGAATGAACAATCGGAGAGGGTGAATGTCTTCCATAACCTGCAGTGTATTCAGCACAGGGTCCATGTTGCGTCCCTATGCATGTAGTAGTTGGCTCTAAATATCTGAGCCATCTATTTTATTTATATTATTTATTTGAACTTTGCAGATATGTAGGCTGTTTGCAATCATTTTGAGGAGTGTATGATATGTCATTAGGTCATGTGTGTTTGAAATGTATAATGTCCTAATGACATATCATACTCATGCTGAGAGAATGCTGTTTACCTATGATAACTGGTGTATGACTTCAATCAATATTCAGATTGAACTCTTTAAGAACACTGGCTTTTCTAGAATTATCAATCATCAATAGCTGACATCTGGCAACAGCCGTCAGTCAACTGTGCATATATGCCTAAAGCCCTGGACACTCTGCAAACATAAACATTTAAGTTAACAGCAATAGTGATATTACTGTACAGAGGACATATAAAGTAAAATAAGGACATTTGTGTTTGGTAGATTATTTCTTTGTTGTAACAATGCGTCTTGGCAATAAATGTTATGCCATTGGAAATAATGATTATTTATGAGTTTATTATGAGTTTTGTTGTGCCCATGTTCCAAACCTTCTCTGATGTCAAACACCTTTTCTTTGCTGTTTACTCTCGTTCGGTGTTGTTTGATGGACTAGATGAAGTCTGAAGCAACAAGAAATATTGTCAATTGACCAATTTAGTAATTTAACAAACAGGCGCATCAGTAGCCAGACAGCTTTTGGAAGAACCTACCCAACCACAACAGCCTGGCACCACCAACTCTGGCATGAACAGCACACCCAAGCTGATCCCACATGTGTTCACAAATGTACCTATTTTTGTGCATTGTTTACATACAGTGTATTTAACATGGTCAAACAGTTATGGTATACTGTATAGTCACTGCTTACTTGCAATCCACATGCCTCCTTTTTCATATTTAGATTTAAATATATCATATTGCTTACATATCTATTTTATCTTCATTTTATGGATGCTGCTGGTCGCTGAGAGCTTCTAAACAATGTATAGAATTACTAGACATAGGAACATTCAGACATCACTGGTAATGTATAAATACATTTTGTTTAATTGCTAAATCTATTTCTTGCTTTAATAGTTTAATGACCTTGCTAATTGGTTGGTGAAGCTAATTACAAGATTGGTTTTGGTTGGTGGCGTGTGTGTGTGTGTACAGTATGCGCGTGCATGCGTGCGTGCATGTGAAATCATTGCACAGACTGTCAGGACTATACTGCAATGGCAGCCCCTTTCATCTAATGTTAAAGAGCCCTTTACACACTCACACACATTCACATGTGCACACGCACACGCACACACACACACACTGACACAGGTATAGGGCAGTGTGCTTTGGTATTCATTTAGCTGAACTTTTTCAAGAGAACCGTTTGATCTGCCCTGTGTCGTCACATTGCACTGGGAGATACAGAGAGATTAAGGACAAATTAGAGTGAAAAGCAGAGAGAGAAAGAGGGGGAATGCGTTGAAAAAAGATATATGTCTATCTGTCTAACTAGCTGCAGGTCTAATGTCTGTCTACCTCAGCTTCATTACTATACTGTATAGGTGGACTACAAGGTCAGTGGCCCTTATCAATAAATGCATCAAGGTAGGCGTGCGTGCGTGCGTGCGTGCGTGCGTGCGTGCGTGCGTGCGTGCGTGCGTGCGTGCGTGCGTGCGCACCCAGTCTTTTGGTCACAAGTCCAAGTCAAGTCTCAAGTCTCGTTCGAGTTCTATCATGCCATCTGGTCTGCAGAACAATTGTTTTTTTCTTTCTTTCTTTTTTTACTCTTTGTTACATTCGAACTTGAGATATTAATATCCTGAGTTCGGGAAATTAATATCCCAGATTATTAACAAACGGTTCACAAATACAATATTGTATCCAATCCAATATCCAATGAAACATTTTTTTTGCATGCCTATAACGCTAGAAAAATATATTTTCATTGTTTGTCTAGCAGGGCAGTAGCTAGCGGGAGTCTGTTCTTCAAACTCCGGCAGTGTAGCCCAGAGTAGAACCTCCTGTAGGTCCTGAAGAATTCTGCGCTCAACTCAGTGGCGAGCGCAGTGCATGTCGCGTTCTGTCTGAAAGGGCCTGTAGGGGGCCGAGTATACAGAATAGGGCAGCGCAGTCACCATGTCTCTAGGCAACGAGGACTATACTCTACCAGAGTTTGAAGAACAGACTCCCGCTAGCTAGCAATGCTAAAAAATGAATATACATTTTTCTAACGTTATAAGCATAAACTAACTATTTACTTTCAGCGGATCTCTTAGTTTAACCAATATTGGTTAAAGTTGGTGAAGCATTTGTGCCTTTATAAAAAGTACTATGAAAGTATAATTTTTATTTTCACTTTCACATCTGACTATTAACAAGAGACAGATATAGAGGAGACATGCCACTTACAGAATTTTGAATGGAGCTCTATGGGAGAATTCTGAAACTCCAAATGTGACTGTTGGAAGAACATGCATGCTCAGCTCATTTGAGGTTTTGAGACTGCAATTGTGCTGAACATAAAATGGCACACAAACATGGCTTGCATACTGTATCTACGTGTTATTGCAGTTGTTAATGTACTGATCATGTTCACTGAGGATCGTTATTTCTTCTGAATTAATTAGTTAGAATTAGTTAGTTAGTTAGTTAACCCCCAATGATCAGATCATGATCAAATTGAGATGACCTGCTGTAGGCTACCGTACTACAGACAGAAAATTGTGTTCCAATCGTCATCCAACACTAACAAAATAAGAGGCACATATAATGGCTTATGCACCCAACATATTTTAGAGGGCTACAGCATGTAGAGAACACAAACTGACAGAAAATTTGTAAACCAAACCATTAAAAAGAAACAGTTTTTCAATGTGTGATTTTCTGTAATGGTGCCTTGTCAATAACACATTCATTTAAACAGTAAAATAATTATTGTACCCTGATACATATGAACTAAGGACAATATTAAAGTGAAAATACAAAATTGCTTTTCAAATTAAACTAAAGAAATAGTATTGGTGCAGTCACTAATGTTAATACTTGCTTTTGAGAGAGAGAGAGAGAGAGAGAGAGAGAGAGAGAGAGAGAGAGAGAGAGAGAGAGATGTTTGCTTGCTTCATTGTATAATTGTCCTAAGTAACTTTCCACATGCTGAAAAATGCATTCATATTTTCTGCTATGAAGCATGTTAAGCTTTATTTTTTCTCAGCGGTGGCCATGGTGCAGCATATTATTGGAGCTCTATTGACAATGGATTTTTGTAGTTGTCACGCAACTCAGAATGAACAAGGTTAGTTTGAGATTTTGTTAAACCTGCTTTCTGAAATAGGCTCCTGATCTGATTTAGAGACAAGGATTTATCTGAGATTGCATTACCTCTCTCAGAACCAAGATATCCACCCACGAGTGGCCCATACTACGAATAGAGTTCAACCTACGAAGATTTAACTCTGGGTTATCAGGGAAAGTCAGGGATGACAAACGCTGCCTGCCGACATTGGTGTTAAACAGTCCTACGGCTGTGATGAAGATGTTGACTAGTTGAGTCTTTGTAACTTCATTTGAGTTTGTGAGTGTTCATGCACGGTTGGCAACACAGGCTGAGTTTCAACCAAGGACGCAAAGCAAACAGGAAGTTTTCAAGTTTTTCGATTAGATTACCTTAATCACATGATTCCATAAATGACAGTTGCAGTTCCTGCGAAAGGGAACAAAGATGTTCACTATTAAAATATGATTTCACAAATCACCAGATTCTTTATTACAAGGCTGGACAAGGAATGCAAATTAACTTTTTATATATGAAAATGCCTATACTTTTGCCAACTGTTAATACATTTAATTGTATTTAGCCTAACAAAATAATATAGGCATTTATGAATGCAAAAACTAAAACTGTTATGATTTGATATCATAGGCTACTCATTTTTATATTGTGTAACTGCGTGGGACAAAACGGCGTGCATCTCCTATCCTAGAACTGAAAATAAATGTTCTAAGGTGTATTTTAATAGCCAGAAAAGCTGTGCTGTTCTGCTCTAGGCATACAGTAATCTCATCCAAAAGACATGAGCTAGATATGCATGTATAATGAGGCAGCCAACAATGTGTAAATAAAACAATAGCATTTATTGTTAATTCATACCAGAAAATGTTTAAGCTGTTTTAGTTTCAGATCGCCGAACAATACTGAGCAAATATAAAGCTACTGTATAGTAAAATAATATGTTGTTCTCTCCCCATTTCCCAATTTATGCTGAATATAAGTATTACAGTTATACATTTTTACTTAATAATTTTGGCTAATAATTTTGGCTTTATTAGTTTCATTATGTTGGGGAACAGTAAAAATTCTATTCATTTTACAACAATTGTGCAATTCATAGGACACCATTACAGAAAGCTCCACATAAAACAAATTAATTGTGTATATGCAACTTAAGCGGCCAAAATTGGTTTTCTTGAAGTAGAGCCGCTACTCCTTCACGTCAAAAGGAGCCAGTTGAGGTGGTACGGGCATCTGGTAAGGATGCCACCTAGGCGCCTCCCTTGGAAGGTGTTCCAGGCACGTCCAGCTGGGAGGAGGCCTCGAGGAAGACCCAGAACTAGGTGGAGAGATTATACTGTAGATCCGCACTGGCATGGGAGCGCCTCGGGATCCCCCAGTCAGAGATTTCTAATGTGGCTCGGGAAATTTCTTTTATATCTTCCAGTTTTCATTCTGTCTTACTCTTGACATCTTGATGGCTTCCTTCTTGCAAAAGCAAGAAACAAGTGTGTGCGTGTGTGAGATAATTTCATTCATCTGTTTATAAACAATTGTTGCTATGTGTGTATGTATGTGTGTGTGTGTGCACGCCTCCAGAAAACCAATTGAAAACACCTCTACGCTGATGGATCTCTGTAATCAGGGGTTAGCAAATCGAGCCGCGTTCAGAATAACAATGTTTTGCTGATGCACAGCTAGTTATCATATAGATAAGACACACACAGTGCCTTCATTGTGCTACTTGAGGTTTTACATTAACAAATAATCAACCCAGCTCACCTTTATAAATCTACATTCTCTCAATAGCCTGATTGGCTGAGCAGAAACTGTATATAAGAAAGGCCAATGTAATGTACAATCGGCAACCAGAGATTTAAAACTGCTTTAATACATTGTCTGACCTCTAGATAAAGATATAAACAGCAAAGTATCTCGAACCCAACCCCCAACGTCACTCACAACGCAACTGGTCGTAAGGGAATTAGAAAAGGTATACTGTAATATTAAAATGTATGCTGCTTTGCTGTTAAATTCTTAACTAACGGTTTTAAATATTTAAGACTTATGGGTTATGAATATATGTTATGTGATATGACAATAATAATAATAATAATAATAATATTTATTGTATAGCAGCTTTCGTACAAGAAAGCCACTACTGTAACCATCATAATAACGATAGTGCTGATTTTGCTAAAGAAATGCATTTGGAATTATATTCATAAAAAATTAATTCTGCTTAGGTGTTACACTACAAATTACTAAAATGACTTAAATGTTTTCAAAATCCCATAATGATACTAGATTTGATACGCTATGCTTTCAATAGGGATTGTTTTTTAAGGAACTTTCTAGACAGGAAAGTGTGTTTATCTTAAGTCTAGGCTGAAGGAGACATTGGAACTTAGGACACACTTCTATTAGATAGGCCTGACCTCTTGACATTCTGGCTTCTCGGCATGATGGGTAATCTCTGTGGTACCTTCTCCTTCATATTATTGTGTGTGTGTTTGTGTGTGTGTGTTTGTGTGTATGTTTGCATTATGTGTGTGTGTGTGTGTATGTGTGTGTGTGTGTCCTCTCACCAGGTGAGAGACCCATAAGAACATCACCAGGATATTTCTGCCTCCAAAACAATCACCAGTTGTAAAGGCCTGAGGTCAGTATGTGGTGTGTGTGCATGTGTGCTCAGGATAGAGTAATAGTCCTTGCATGTGAAGGATTCAACACTTATTAGCATGTGTGAGAGAGAGAAATATATAATATAATATATATATATATATATAGAGAGAGAGAGAATGATGTGTGTGTGTTCAGTTGGTAGTTGAGGCAGACATTGATACCCAGAGTTGTGATTCTACCCAGCGTGATATTATTCTATGTGTGTGCATGTGTGTGTGTAAGGGACACATCAGGTGAGAGAGAGGTGAAAAGTCAGGATTGCACATTGCATTTTAATGGCATGCTGGCCACATCTCTCCCTCTCTCTCTCTCTCTCTATCTCTCTCTCTCTCTCTCTCTCTCTCTCTCTCTCTCTCTCTCTCAGTAGCAAGTATGAAGTGGCCCATTCCTCTGCATATATAACAGAGGTCATATTGTTATCGCAGGTCAGCTCAACAGATGCTGCTCCAACTAATCCAGGTTATAAATTCCAAAAACACAAATGCCCACATACATGTCTGATACGAATTTGATTGGATATTGGATGACTGAAACTGTTCATGCTACTTTTTATTTAAATGTTGTTGGAAGTTACCAAAAGACAGACGGAAAACTTAGGGACTATGAATGTTAGTTATAATTCTTTTTTTTAATCTTATTTAACCTAAAAAAAAAGACAGACTATTGCCCTCAGCTCAATACATTTTGCTAAGATTATAGTGTGGTAACCTGTTTTGCATTGACGTTTTCATAGCCACCCTGCTAGGTTGTGTCAGTGAGATGAAATCAAGCGTGTTTCTAAATGGCGGTAGAGCTAGATGAGGCAATCAAAACAGTTGTAGCAGCATCGATTGATTAGTTAGAGATCTACACCCAGTAGCAGGAAACACAGACCTAATTCACAAAGTGCATTTGGAGTCTGGTTACACCAGGCTCCATCTCATTTAGACCTTCCCACATATATGCACTTTTACAACAGTACAACCCTCTGTTATATTGTTGTTATTGTACTGGTCACATACCATCCTCCCAATATGTTTTCCCATGATTTTGTTTTACTGCTAGAAGCAGGTGCACTTCTTACTTTCAAGGTTACGGTCTAACTCTGACTTCAAAACGTCTCCATCCTGCGATAGAAACAATGGGAGTCGAGCAGTGCAGCCCTGCAAGGTCACTATTAGAATAGGCCTTGATACATATATAGTTCTTCCTTACATATAACCCACAGGTTATATGTTGAATGAATGAATGAATGAATGACAGAATAATAATGTTAAATAATATAATACAACTTTTTCTACCACAATTTGTAAAGTGATACTAGTGTATAATGTAATAATATAATATGTGTTTCTGTCTGCAGTTGTAACAAATGTATTTTTTCTCACTGGCTACCCGCTAAATCCAACACATTTTCTATAGACCCTAATGCAGTGGTCTGGTGTGTTGAGAACAATTTGTATGAACCTAGGAGATTACAAAGGTGGACTCTTCTATTCTCTGTTGAGGTTGTTTTCTTCTTTGTCATTTAGCCTTCCCTCGCGGCTCCCCCTTTCATCATTCTCTTTCCTGGCTACTTTCTCCTCTTACTCTTTTCGTTGCTATTTCCTTGTCCATTCACTATCTCCCCAACTGTCACCTCTCCACTTCTTTCTGGTACTGCAGCAGATATAATCCCTCTGGACCAGGTGGAGACCAGATGTTTTCAGATGACCTCAGAGTGGCATTATGTTCCTTCACAGGTGGGCAGCCAGATTACAGCGACCTGTTGTACAATCGGTGAACACCTCACAGAAAATTGTTTTTTTTTCAGGAACAAAAAAAGCCATCTATATTTAAGCCGTGTAGAACCCAGGGGTCTGGGAAAAACTGCAGCCCCTCTTCCTCACCTAAACATATCTTAAATAACGGACTTTTGGCCTATTCCAACATACAATCACACACACACACACACACACACACACACACACACACACACACACACACATGTGCAAACCTAATCTGTTTATTTAATAATTTAAATTAATTCGGTTGAGTGGTATTAACTTAAACGTATAGAAATGTACAGTGTTGTGCAAGTTTCTCAGGAATTGTAATAAGTTACTATTTACTCATTACTCCTTCAAAAAGTTATAATATTACTTTACTTATTTCTGGGCATTAAAAGTAATTAGCTATGTTACTCGTTACTGCTACTGTATATTACTTTCACAATCACTACCCTGCCTCGCCCCTCTGTAAATATGACAACCTGTGTAGCCAGCATCAGCCAAACATCAGCCAAAGTGCATTGCAGCCTCTCAAACTGGCCTAAGTTTCTCGTTCTTGTAACGCAGTAATGCAGCATTAATTTGATTAGTAATTGTAATATTATTATTGTTTTGGAAAGAGTAATTAGTTACACTACTAGTTCAAAAAGTAATAATATTACAATAATATGACAGTGCCCAACACTGGTCATGTAATGATCCCATGGCATCACAGGCCCCCATGCTGAGAGAGCAGTGTAATGTTTAACTTTATTTTATTTTAAGTAGGACTAGATTTTCTTTAAACAAAGCACATATATATGGATATCTACATACACTGGACAAAATTATAAACTCAATTCAAAATTCATCATGAGCTGAACTCAAAAATCTAATACTTTCGTACTTTCGTTAGTGAGCACTTCTCCTTTGCCGAGATACTTCCTCCACCTCACAGGTGTGGCACATCAAGATGCAGACCAGACAGCCTGAGTATTGCACATGTTTGCCTTATGCTGGCCACAATAAAAGGCCACTTGAAAATGTGCAGTTCCATCATGACACAGCACAATGCCACATATGTTGCAAGTTTTGAGGGAGCGCGTAATTGGCACTGCATTGACTGCAGGAATGTCCACCAGAGCTGTTGCCTGTGAATTAAATGTTCATTCCTCTACCATATGCCGTCTCCAAAGGCGTTTCAGAGAATTCGACAGCACATCCAATCGGCCTCACAACCATGGGGATAATCCAATTAAATGAATTTACACACGTAGGTCTACTGTCAAGCATCAGCCATGTCTAACCTACCCAAGCCAAACTATCAGCAGCATGTTTCTAAAATGCATCTAACTTCTAAAAAAGAGATTGGCTGTCATTTACTTTGCAACTTAAAACTGGAATCGGATCTGTACCCAAAGTGCCAGTATCTGTATCAGTATCGGGACTGAAAAACTGGATTTTGCATGTCTCAACATGCATTGTTTACTTTAGCGACAGAAAATAGGCAACTGACATGTTTAAAGATACCAACCTACAGATCATTTCACTTAGGCATGTATATGGCTACATAAGATGCACAGCCACGATTTGGGTGGGGCAGAGGCGTACTGCAGTGGCTAGATTTTAATACAAGTGCATTTTATTTTTCAGAAACTGGACAACACTGGCGATGACAGCTTACGAACCCCTCTGCCTGGCATGATGCTAAGAGTGCATTTTAGAGGCACTTTCGCCATTCGAATAAGCCATACACCACAGCCATACACCAATTTCTTCATTGTAATGTTGGGATAATAAGGAATAAAAATGTTTGTTTATAGCATTTACCTGTCTGAAGATATAATGCGAAATATAAACTGATGCAAAAAATTGCTAAATCCGCAGATCTTGTGTTTAGAGTGTAGATATAATTATGATTTGGTAGATATAGCGTACAGTTCTTTATAAAAAAAAAGAGAAATATGAATATATGTTTTAATTTGTACACACATAAAATAAAATAGAAAGATTTGATTGATATTTATAAAAACATTTTATACATGCACACATTTGACTGACATGTGAGCAAACTACCCAAACGTCCTAGATACAGATACAGTAAATATACAGTAAGACAATATATATATATATACAGTATGTTCATGCATTAGAACATGTGGGTAATTAGTATTTTAAATGCATTCTTAATTTCAAATACCAATTAACCATTGGCAAAAGACATTACACAAAGCTAATAGAGGCTTAATTATCAGCCAATAAGAGCAGGGCATCAAGACAGCTGGGGTCTATCTATCTCTACCTATCTCCTCTATCTCATGTCTGTTCTCACTCTCTCAGACAAACCCCTGGAGAGCAGGCTGGCCTGACTGTATAGAGGTGATTTCACCTTATTTTGCGTTCAGGCTTCATGATTATGACCATCAGCACAAATGGCAAATAATGATGCCAATGTACTGTGAAATGAACCCTATTATGTGTGCGTGTGTGTGGCTGAGAAACAGACAAAGTTTTCATGCGTGTGTAAGCGCGTGCAAGAGATGATTTGTGATAATGAAAAGGGATAAAGATTTACAGAAAGTGCAGAAAGAGAGTTAGAGAGAGAGAGAGAGAGAGAGAGAGAGAGAGAGAGAGAGAGAGAGAGAGAGAGAGAGACCATGTTACCATGTTACCATTCCCTGTATGGTTAGACTATGTTAAAGGCAATGGAAATGAAGGGGGCTCCAACATATGTCCTCAGTAGCAGTTCAGTATTTTGAATCAGGAAACTATGGAGGAACAAAGCTTCCAAAATAATAATAAAAATAAATACATTCATAAAAAGTGTAATTAAAAAGGCAATTTCTGTATTTTTACAGTTTTCATTTATTTATTCACACATTTCTACATTCATTTATGTATTTCTACCTTTTGTTTATTTTTTAAAATGTTATGTTTGTCTACATATATTTATTTGTATCCTACTTGATGAGGAGAACCATGTGTGGTTGGTTTTTATTTTATTTTATAGGGCGCAATACATAACACAACTTCCATGAAGGGTGACAACCTCTATCTCCTATCTCCCCCAGTAATTTAGAAATGTCCTTTTTTTCCCAAAAAGGGGCGTGTACGCCAAAACAAACTACAAGTTGACTGCTTTTCGCTAAACCAACAGAGCAAGAGCATAGAATAGAATAGAAAACAGAATGTAGCCATGTGTGATGTGATACCATAGCCTAGATCTATAGATTGAACATGTTATACTGTATGAGCCATTCACGTTCATTTTGAGAACTTTGTGACTATTTTAAGTTTTGTCTGGGAAGATTAATGGATGATTTAGTTCAGCTCAGCGCTGATATGGATTTAAAAGGTAACATAGCAATGCTAAAAGATATCTGTAAACGTCACGTCCGTTGGTTTAATAGCCTATATCTAGTGCTATTTGAGTTTAAATTTTCAGTAGTAGGGCCGTCGGGGCTCTACTCCTGAAAAAAATACATGGTAGCATAGGCCGCCCTGTTGGTCCGGCAACTAAATATTTTATACCATATGTGATAGAAACAGGCACAGTTGCTCCCTATCAGCCAAGGGGTCCTTGGTCCAAAGAAAATGTGAAGACCTCAAGGCCTATATCAATCAGTGTGGTCAAATGAACTAGACTATCATTTGAGTTCCTCATAATTATTCCGTGATATAAATATAAATTGTTTGATGGTAATGACACATTGGGACATTTTAATAAATTGTGTAAGTTCCAAGTATGACCACGAATTATCAAGTGTCAGAAATATATTATGCAAAATATGAAAGTTAGGTAAGCAGAAAACTAATATTTCATTACAATATATCAATATGAAATATTGTATTCTCATTACAAGTTTAGATGCACTAAAAGGTAATGATTAATAACATGTTACATGTTATAAATGTACATGTTAAAAAAAGTGTTTGTAATGCTTACAGTATATCAAATCAACATTAGTACCACTGCAGCTGAGAGCATAAAATACACATTACACACTTTTAACTTGCATACACAAATAATGTGGCGTGTGTGCGTGTGTGTGTGTTCATGTAAAAATCTTATAATCTTATATAAATATTAATTTATCATAATCCTTTTTTCATAATGTTATTAACTAACATAAATTGAAATTGAAACATTTCACTTCTTGTGTTTGAGACTAAACCATGCATTTTGTGTTTATGTTGTAAAGATACTCAGGTTTTGTGCATACTGTCTTTAAAGCGCTCCAAGACAGAAATGCAAAACATTTTACAATTCCATGGTCTCCCCTACATCAGTCATACAAAATAAAATAAAAAGAACAAAACATTTTTCAAACCTGCATTTGAGATCATGCTGCATCTGCAGTGCTCAGTCAGTGGCAGTTTCAGCCATGCTGGAAATCCTAAGATGCTCTGAATGTGAGGTAGAAATCACCAGTGTAGTCCACTGTCTTTGAGACGATGAAGTTGACGACTTCATCACAGAGGTAAAGTTAGCTATTAATCATTCATTTCACATTCAAAATGCAAACCTGAATCAATCAATAATTTCAGTGGATGACATGAAACCAACTGTGCAATATATCCCTCATCTTTTGCCACATGTTCTACATTGTAGGCTACCATGTATATCATGATGTAAACAATCATTATTGATATTTCAACCAGATTACATGGCTGTATTATTTTGCGCATGACTTAGGCCAGGGCTATTCAATTAAGGTCCTGAAGGGCCACTGGAGTCTCTCTGCTCCAACACATTTGATTCAAATGAATGGGTCGATGGCAGTGTACATACCAATATTTACTTATAGTCAGAGCGCCACCTACTGGCAACAGGAAATACCTTTCTAGCAAAGCAGCCCCTGCAACATGTTTGATCTACATGTACTAAATGTATGTGGCAGTTGTATCATTTCCAGACCTACAAAAAAGTCTATTGGTCATTGGTCATCGTTGGCTAAATTGTGCTATTGTATAAATTGTGGTATTGTATAAATACCTCTGGACTTTATTTCTAAAACATATAATGAAGATGTGAAAATATGAAATGCATCTAAATTCCAAAAATATGTTTACTGTATGTATTTATTTCAAATAATGTGTTTACAGATTAGAGCTGTGGTGGATGGAAAGAAGATGCATCTCTTGAAAGTGCTATAAATGTTCCTTGAGAAATGCAGAGCCCATTTCCCACAGGGAACACAATGGGTGATGAGTAGTAAGAGAAAGATTAACACATTTTTCCCATTGTTTATATTATGTATGAAAAAAATGACACAATACCACTGTGATTTCAAACAATATGTACTGTAGGATAACAATTAAATTAAATTAGGGATGGCACCATCCAGTTTTTTCAGTCCCGATACCGAAATTACAATATATGCATTTTATTAACCTGCGGCTGTGTGTGTGTGTGTGTGTGTTGCCTGGGTAGGTTAGACATGGCTGATGCTTGACAGTAGACCTACACGTGTACATTTATTTAATTTGATTAGACCCATGGATCGGTTACAACTGCCCAATTGTCACTGATACCGATCCAGCTGTTTAAGTCAGTATCGGACCGATTTCGGATCTCAGTATCGTTTTGGTGCCATCCCTAATTTGTATGCCTGTTTTGAAAAGATAACCAATCATTCTTGATATTTTGATCAAAATAAAAACACCTCTACCTTCAATGCCATAGTTTACAATGGCTAATTATACCTTTAACTATAATGTTTACATTTAGACTGTATTTTAGCATTTTTGGAATTTGTTTTGGCAAGCTTTGCATGCCAAATAAGCTCCTTAACTGAATGTTGAATTTAATTAGAAAACAGATATATAAAGAATGTTAAATTGGCTGCAAGGCAAAAGTGACCCCCCTACTACACGCACGCGGGCCTGTGCACACACACACACACACACACACACGCACACACACCATTACCTGTGCTGCCCCAGGCTAATGCAGGAGGCACAGAGCAATAATTAATCTATGTAATGTTTTATAGACAGCCTCAGAGTTTATGATCCACACACATAAAATCCAGCAACTATACTTAAGTATGTATACGCGTATATACTCCCTTAGCACACACACACACACACACTCCATTAACAATAAAAGCTATGCACAAACAAACAAATATTTTACCACAGAAACTAACAAGGGATATTTTAACAGTAACCCGCTGCAGCAAACTACACAAGACGCATACGTAAGATACTTCTTCAGAGTGCATACTCAAAAATATTATGACAACTTTGCCGGTTGTGTAAGTTCGATGAGGAAAAATAATTAATACTGTGCATGCAATATTTTGAAACATTGCAGTGTTACTAAACATGGCATCCACTGCTTACAAAGAAAAAGTCTTCTCTGCATTTAAAACTTCTACAAAAGCCTCCCTTTCTCTGTAAGGTGAATTGCAGTATATTGTTATGGAAATACAGTAATATTTAATGGTACTAGAGGGCAGCCTTGCCTCAACCCTTAAATAAAACTTGGGTTTGGTTCTTGTGTGATAGTTGTGGTGACCCCTTTCATGTCTCCTGGGTAAATTGGTTTCATTATGAGGTTGCTGCAATTGGAGTGCCTCTGATGCATTCACACAACAGCATGGGAAATGTGCCCAAATGAAGCTTTTGCAGTGCAGCGATTTTCTTTCTCTTTCTTTCCTTCTTTTTCCTTACTTTCGTAATCTTTGTTCTCTGTTTCTGATAAGTGCTTTAAAGCTGACAGACATTAATCACTTGTAAGATCAGCTGTGTGTGATGTAGAATTCTTTTAAAAGTCGGGCTGGTTTTTCTGTCCAAGCTCAATGGTCGGCTCTGTCGCTAACAATCAGTGACGACGGCTCCTGCCAATTATCTGAGGGTGGGCAATTGTTTTGGTGACCCATTCAATAGCATCATTTTAGAGAAAGCTTGTCGATCAAAACAAAATAACCTCTCCCTTCTATCAGAAGCTCTTCCCACCACCCACACTGAAAACACATAGCAAAGGCTAGGATATTGTTGTGTGGTGCGGTCTGCACCACTTACTACAGAGTGTTACTACAGAGCCAGGGCTGTGTGTAGGCTACAAACATCTGATTTTATCCAGCACAAAGAACAGGCAACCAGCAGACAAATGAAACATGGCCTATTGTGAAATTGGCAGTGACAATTTGACGCTTACTATAGCTTAAGTCAACTAGCTAGTCACAATGCATAGCCTACAATTTGTTTTATTTGTCAGTTATCAGTTATCAGTGTAGATTTTTCGGAGAAGTTGACATTATCTCAACTGAAAAAGAAACCCAGAGCTGCTGGGAAAAACCATCTGCGGCAGCGTTTGACTTCAGCGTCCATGACACTTTTAAAAACATGGTCCGCTCCACATGGTTATGATGTAAAAAACAGACCGACAGCGTCCAAAAAGAAGTTACGTCTGAACGCGGTCTATATGTTAAATAATGAGATTGGTTAATAGGCTAAACAAACTTTGTATATTAAAAATAAATGAATTCATACAGTAGTCAGGTTCTGTCAACAGTCATGTTATTTTAGGTTCAGAAAAATGCTCCCGCTCAATCTCGCTCTCTTCAGTTTACAGTTACGGCTACGGCCACCTTGGTTAAAATGAATGCCAAACATTGATGTTGGTCGTCTGTTTAGATATTGTTTAAAATGGTTATGGAAAAGCACAAATGCATACACACTAAACGACCCTACCAATTAATATGATTTTGTTATTTCCTTTGAACAGAACAGATGAGACACAAACCATTATATATATATACATATATATATATATAACACACACTAAACATTATACGGTATGTCATTGTGTCGACAACACACTCACTTTGTTTTTTGAAATGCAACTCTACAGGAGGTTATATGCATGTTTACAGTATATGAAATCTGTAGGTGGAGATAGAGAGGGAACACAAATATGTTTACAGTATTTATACAGTATGTGTGTGTGTGTGAGAGAGAGAGAGAGAGAGAGAGAGAGAGAGAGAGCGAGAGAGAGAGAGAGAGAGTGTGTGTGTGTCACAGGTCGAGTGGGGGTGGCATAAACCAAAGTTTCTGGTTGTTGGTTAGAACAATAATAATTTTTATGTAACATGCAAAAACACTCACCAGCACAGCAACAAGGACAGGGCTAATTAGTGGAATGGGCACCAGGTGTGTGAAATGACAAGACAAAGACAAAGTCCAGGATGAGTTAATGTGTGAAGGGGAAACCTGGGAAGCATGGCAGACAGGTGAATGCTGCCATTAAACCCTGACAGAGACAGAGAGGCTTTGAAGTGGCAGGACTGACATTAAGAAGTCTGAGAGAGGATCAGTCTTTAGAAACACTGAGAAAATACTAGCGCACAAACACACGCGCACACAGCTTATGCAGGCACACCATAGGTGGGCTTGCACGCACAGACGTGAAGATACTCAGAAGCTAAGACATCGCTATGACTACACACTCACAGATCAAGCGTGCACACAGACAGACACCCACACAAATATGCAGAATATGCTTAGGGGAAGAAAGATCATTTTTAATAATTTGTTTGCAAAATGGCTCATTATCTCTTCTCAAATTAAAATAAATTACTAGTTCTCATGATCCTCTGTTCCATGGCCAAATAATGCCTTGCAATTCTATTTATGGTTAGAACAGTAATGAGACATTATAAGAAAGCCATTGCTACAATATATATTAATTTCATAAATTCCATAACTTCAGAATATCGTACCTGAGAGAAAACGTAAGTGTATATGCAGGCGCACTCATTGACTGTTTTATTTATAAAACTCTCCTTGGGTTAGTTCCCTATTATTTATGCACTTTTCTCTCTAAAAGCCAAAGTAAATATTGCCTGCACTCTCACGACACATGGAAATTGTCTGTTCCCTGGGTGCGTACTGAGTTGGGCAAGAAAGCTTCTAAGTATGCCACCCCAACTGCCTGGAATGATGTACAGAATGACTTAGAGCTGTGTGAATTGATTTCATTTAAATTAATTTTTTTATTTATTTACTATCAGAAATACTTTGTATTTCTTTTAAGGGATGTGAAATGGGACAAGGATTGCAATTGCTTTATGTCTAATTGATTGTGACTATTAGTTTCCTGCTTTTCGGTTATTGTGGTGCTGTAATTGAATGGTGGACATTGTGTTTCAATGTTGTATGTGGACGTTTTAAGGTGCCCTGTTGGCAAGGTCGATTTTAACCTCAATGAGTTTTTTACTTGGTTAAATAAAAGTGTATTTATGGAACCATACAGTATTCAATTCATTTGAAAATAAATACGTCTGCCCATGTTATGATCTCATAAATCTGAGAAAAGTATTAATTACTTTTCATTAGTGGGCCTTGTGATGTTTGGCTGCCATTTGTTGTTCATCTATACTCTGCTGTTCTATTATATTTGTAGTGCTATTATACATTTTTTCTGCTACTCCCAACATATTCCCACCATCTTGCAAATGGTACAGGAATATAAGAAGCAGAACCATAAGGTTTTACACATACAGGCTCTCAGCTAACTACCACCCGTATTGCCACTATTTTCACCATGAACTTCAAATTACATAGTGTAATGAGACATCCCTGCCGGCAGGAATATTGCACCTGGGATATCTACATTGATTCTGATCACATTCACGGTTTGGGTGACAAATCAAGCCAATGTCTGTAGTACCATTAGATAAAGAACTTGGTTTCCCTAAAATTCTAGTAACCATATTAACCCACATGGCACTAACCTTAAGGCCTTGGTATATTACCAAATGTGTGGCCTTGTGTGATGCGGACGAGCGTTTGAGCTGTTCCAAGCCCTACTATGCTCACAAATGAGTGTTCCAGGCATATAAAAAATATTTATTGACTTAGTTACACCAATGTGTGCACATACAAATCATAGTTATAAATTTAACTAATTTCAAAGCACTTTTTTTGTATACAGAAATAGCCGACGCATCAGCTTGAAAAGTAACTTTACCCAACACTGGTAACGACATTTAGATTATGTAGTTCTTACAGCCATGGTTTGGCATGGCATTGACCTATCGATTAGAACGTGATTTAACAATGAGACTGAAACAAATATTTTGACTCTTTTAATGTATGGGCATGCTTTTACGAGATATGATAGGAATGAAGATGAATGAAGATGTTATAAAGGTGTCAAATTAATCTTTACATACACAATCATGAGCTTTCCGCAGTGAAGCTTGGTCAATGAGAACTGTGTTTAAAAATGCAACTCTTCATATACATTCATATGAATTGTCACACATGAAAACTCAACGACCAACCTCAAAGATAAGCATAATCTAAAAAACGTTTGCTTTGTGTAAATTCCTATGCTCTGTTGTCCCTGTTAGCAGGGTTAGGCTAACAAGATGCTAAGTCATGCATTGCATGCACTGAAATCCATCAACTCCTGTCCCATTGAGTCTGGCCCGCCCTCCCTGCATTTATATGGCAAATCAAGACGTATGGGAAATCTCACTGACTTCACAGTAAAACCGGCAATATCAGAGATTGTAGCAGTGAATTATATTCCACTATTATACAGAAAATTGGGGTAATCCTACAGTTTCGTACTGTATAATCCATTAATCTCCCAAGATATACAGTAGCGAAAGAACATGTTTCAAAAGCCATTTGTTTGTGCTTGTACAGGTAACATGCACCAATAACTACAGAAAGTGCAGTATATGGCAAATCTTGTTTATGTGCGCATGCGTGCATGAAGGTTCCTCAGATTCACAGCCATTGTATAGTTTTCATTTGCACTAGTAAATAAAAATAAGTAAATGCTTTTACAAAGAAAACTATCAGAAAAGTAAGAAACTGTATGTTTCAAGTGCCCTAAGATGCATTCCAAGAGCCCATACGGTAACACCAGTGATTCCACTTTAGCTCATTTGTTCCTTTCACCCAAAGTATCTGGTCCTATTTGGAACCTCAAATTCTGATAAGGTATAATGCATTCTCGATATACACACCAAAAAACAAGATATTGAAAAAAATGTCCAATGATACTATAGCTTACACGTTGCACTTGGAATAATACATGAATCCTAGGTCGTGTTGCCAGCAGGTTACTAATACAGATCATCCACTAATAAGAGGTCTCTTTTGCAGCTAATTTCAGATTCCACACACCAGCGGGTGTGCACTTAGGCTCACCTGTGTTAACCTGCGTGCGCTCTGTTGAAAGACAAGCAGGCTAATTGAAAGTAATGAAGTCAGAGTGTCATGCACAGACTGTGGGCCTGAACGAGCTGCTGACAGGACGTTTTATCCTAGAATGAAGATTGGAGGAGAGGGGTGGAGAGAAGAAGGACATTTGTTGAAATGCCAAACACACGACGTATCAATGTAACGATGTTACATCAAGTACTGTATACTGTTGATGCAGTATATATACACAATGGAACCACTAAAGTACCAATGCAATGTAGACACAGTTTGAGTCCATTGCAATGACTTCATTGTGTTGAATGTAAAAGTCAGATTTTCCATTCTTGTATAAATACAGGAGTAGAAGATTCATGGGATCTGCTATGGACGCCTAATAACCCCGTTACGACTTTTCCGGCAGAGAATATATTAATAACCTTGTTAGAGTGGGAAAAATAGATTACCCCCACACCCCCCCACCAAGAAAATGACATTTCAGTGAGGGCAAATGAAATAGGCCAATTTTCAAACTCATTACAAACTCGTTTCTGAAATGGAATGGAAAAGAGGAGGAGAGAGAGGAGGTCGACTGATCTGATATATGTTGCCTGGAAACTGTGATCTTAAAGTGTATGTGTGAGCCATTGTATATGCATTCCTCTGTGTGCTTGCGTGAACGCATACTTGTGTAGGCCTGCATGTGCTGTTGCACATGTCTGTATTAATACATGTATAACATTTAGCATACCGCATGTGTGTTGCCACCTTGCACAAATAAAATGCACAAATAACGTATTGTGAATGTTGTGCCCATTCGTACAGTATGTTTGTGTTTAGTTTGTGTGTGTGTGTGTGTGGGGAGGCTGCAAATCAAGTGTGTGTATACGCATACATTTGTGAGTTGTGTGTCAAATCAGGATCCTGTTGCCTGAATGCACCGGGTGTAAATGCGCAGGGCATAACTTTCCGATATGTGTTTGTGCATATGTGTATGTGTATGTGTGTGTGAGAATGTGTGAGAGAGGAGCTCCTCTGCCTGAAGCCATTCTGACAGACAGCGTGCCTCAGAGGAAGCCTTTAGTATTTCTGATTGATTGTCATAATGCCAGGATACAGCCTCTGTCCTTGGTGTGTATGCTAATTGTAGCCTCATGCATATTAATGTCCTCCTTGGGAATCAGGCGGCTAAATAAAGGATGGGTCTCAGAACGGCATTCATCACCGGCCCTGATTGATCAGAGAAAGTGGAATGGTTCTATAAAGAGTTGTCTTTACCTCAAGTCCAGCGGGGGAGAAAACAGCCTTGGTCTGATGCTATCTGTCACGCTGGACACCCGCTCGTGTAAATAATTGAATGCATGATGTGGCTGTATTAGAACATCATTATTATCTCCAGATCTCCACATTCTAGATAAAATACTGTATTTACATGTATGCTCTATACTGTGTGTATGTGTGTGTGTGTGTGTTTGTTCTTATTATGTCTAACTTGGTCAGTCGTTAGTTGAACACAGTGGTGACAATAGATCACATTAACATTTTGGTCCCTTTATTTTAATATAACCACATTTCAAACAACTAAACAACCAATGGTAATGGAAACACCAGTTTAAAACAGCACTTTGCTAGACAAACAATAATATAATTAGAATTATCATAATTATATAAACTAAATGAACAATGAACATTTTATAATTCCTAAATGAAAATTTAATGTTGACCAGAAACAGAACATGTTGACTCAGACTAAGACATTTGATGTGATGGCATGCATTATCATTATTGTACTATACTAATACTCTTATTATTAGTAATCTTAAGTTCATTACTAAGAAAAACGTCACTTTTTGGGCAATATAATTCGAGTTAGTTTTTTAAAGAGGTATTCAGGTGGAAAAATAACAATTCTAAGGAGCAAGAAAGGTATTGACTTTTGCTCAATTTTTATTTCAAACCCATGTGAATTCATCAAAACTTGATCTGTTTTATACTGTTGTTAACCCTGGGAACTTGGGATGACTATGTAGCCTATAAAAAATTAAGTCATAAATATTCAAATTGATTAGAGGACTTTGTATTCAAAATATATGCTTACATAAATAAATAAAAATGTTGGCATGTGCGTCACATTTTTGTTTGGCTCACCCTACATTGTTTGGTGAAAAAGTAGTCACACAATGCAAAACCTTTTTCATATTTATTAAATATCTGTTGTCAAAGTTTCCTTGAGTATGCCACACCATAAACCGCTCCTCAAAACATTAACTGAATAGCTTCAATACTGCTTTAATGTTGGAAAATAATTACAGACATAATAAAACAAGATAAAATACAAAACAAAACCAAATATATATTAAATAAAACCATTGTTTGATTGACAGTGCTGAAAACGAGAGCATTAATCTTGAATGTATTGTATATGTTCTCTTGGCAATTGTCTGTTTGTTTGTTTGTTTGTTTGAATTATTATGTGGTATTTTTATTTACAATAAGGGGTGAGCACACACCACAAGATTTAGACAAAATGTATTAGTTCCCAAAATGCAGCATTTGTACTGAGACTTTGGGCAAAGACTAGATATATAAGCATAAAGCATAAATAACTTGGTTTTAGCATGGTTGTACCTTTTTTGGGGCATTACTTGCAATCTGTGAGTGCATGATAACTTGCAGCTGTTGGTAACATTGGCTTGAGTGTGTATTTGATAATCTATATGAGGGTTTTATAGTAATGTATTTCCCAATGTGACATCATTCAGGAACAGAAAGACTCCTCTCTAAATGGTCTTTGTTAGAGAGTAGGGATGTGCATCTTGATCTTTTTCACTGCTAGAGTACCCACCAGAGAAAATGAGCGAGTACTCGAGTATTTGTGTTCTGGGCTGGGGGAAATTAAATACATCAGAAAACTAAAGGATTTACCAGGTAATGTCAGTTTCTTATTTGAATTAACACATTTCATTAAAAAAATAAACTTGCACGTATCGGCTGTCACTGGATCGTGACATCCACAAAGCATCTTCAAAAATACTAGGTTAGAGTGTAGTTCTATAAATATGCCGTCCTATTATAAATTGTTCCAAGCTGACCAAATATAACCGCAGCCGGGGCATTAAAACGGAAGTAAAATGCCTATTTAATATAGTATAATTTGAGTGAGAGAGAAAAAGAGATGCGAGCGTTGTGTATTACCTTAAAACACACGCTATGTGTTTGGATGTACGACCGTGATCTTATAAGTTATCCATATAATCCATCGAATAGGCTACTGTTTTCCAGGTTTCAGAAAACGATAAGAACTGAATTTTCATTAAGTTATGCAAATTTTATTGAGATGTTGAGGTTTTCATGACAGACAGAAAGTATTGATTGACGAACAAAACGTCATATAGGAAAAAATCTGCTTTCTCAGTCAGACTGCATGTCCAAAACTGTGGCGATGTTGAGTTGTTTGGAGACTATTGCAGTAACATGTGACATTATGTTATGTAGCCTATTTCATTAAATTGAGATTCATTTAATGAATTCACACATTTATTTGTGCGTTTTCCTCATCGATCATGAAACGTATGATCGAGCATTGCTGTCACAGACAAGCACTCGAGTACACGTGCCTGCCCATCCCTATTAGAGAGCAGGGTAGCCATGCTGTTAAACACATCCAGTGGACAAAATGTCCATGGCTGGGGACATTTGGGAACCATAATAAATTAGTTGAAAATGATATTTGTTGTATAAGAAAAGCATATGCATGTTTGTTTCACTTTGATCTTGGCTAAATCTTGCAGTGTGTGTCCAGGCATTCCAGGGAAAGAACATTCAAGGTGTAGAATATATTTAAAAAGTTACTGTACAGTAGTCACATCACAGTCCAGCAGAGGACAGATACAAGGAGAGAGTGGCTTCTTTCATGTTAAACATAAATTTGTATATCATGTTTTATATAACATGTTTCTCTTTTATGGTTGTCTTTGTACAAGCATGTAAAGTCTCCAATGTGGCTGTAGAGCACGCACACACACACACACACACACACGCACGCAAGCACGCACACAAGCACACACGTGCGTTGCCTCACACACAAATGAATCACGTGTGTTGTATATTTCTTTTGTTCTGTACAAGGTTTGTGTGTTGATCCACACTCCCACACACACACATATGCAAACACACACGCACACAGGCTGGGTCTGGGTCCACATAAAGCAGGTTTATGCTATTATCTGTGTCCCAGGGTTGCGTTGAGATTGACAGGCAGCGTTGATGGCAAATCACAACAGAGGCTTTTCTTCCTCAGTTAGCCAATCAGAAGGAGCTGAGTGCCTCGAGCGCTACTTCATAGCAGAACTTGTACTGCTCCTGAGGGACAAACGGAACCAATCACATATGCACATTTTGGGCAGAGGAGGGAAATTTGGCAAAGTTGTCAATAGTTTGAGTGTGTGTGCGTGTGTGTGTGTGTGTGTGTGTGTGTGTGTGTGTGTCTGGCTGCATGTGTATGTGAGTCAGCAGGTGTATTTGGGAGGAGTTGACAAATTGAGTGCCAGCAGACCGAGGAGATGAGAAAGGTGATGAGACAGCTGGTACCTGTGTGTGTGTGCGCGTGTATGCATAAATCAGCTTTTTCCCCTTCTTTTTCTGTCAGCTTTTGAGTGTGTGTGTGTGTGTAGTTCAAATACACTCATATAGTTCCTCCTGTAAACTTAATGCACATCTATTTCTTATATGTGTGTGTGTTCCTCTCACCATGGTCTCCACCATGTTGGTCTTGTTGTTCCGCAGTGTCTTGACGGTGTGAAACACGTCCACAATGTTTTGCTGCTGGATCATCTCAGAGATGCTGCACACTGCACAGAACGTTCCGGAACGACCTCCGCCCGTCCTGCACACACACAACACATACAGGCAGCTTGTAATGATAACAGTAGCAATAATAATAATAATAATAATAATAATAATAATAATAATACGAGTCTATTTAAAACATACATTTATAACTTATAACATACTGTATTTTAACTCAGTATATGTGAACTGATGGGTGTGTTTTGTGGAGATAATGTTTCCAAATATATTCATGTAGAGGTGTAATATCAGTGCTGGGGGATTGCTAGGGGTTTGTTTACATGAGAGTTGACTTCATTTTAATGTCAGCATCGGCCCTTGAATCAGACAACCCCCAGCTGTTAGATTGTAGAGAAACATATCCAGCTCACACTCCAGACCCCCGGCTAAGCTCCACGTTTCATGATTACAGTGAAGTGCTCAGTGGCGTCCATTTTGTTTCAGGATTACCTCCACATTGCCCAGTGTTACAACATATTGTAGTTACAGAGTGACACTGGCCACGATGATAGCAAAACAATATAGAAACATTGATACTACATGAATAAAAACAAAACACAAGTACACAGTAAGCCAAAATAACAGACACAAACTATCAACTGCCAAATCGTTGAGAGAGAGAGAGAAAGAGATAGATGGTGGTTATTCTTAAACAGATTGATACGTAGATAAATAGAGCAAGGTTGAAAGTGAAGCTAGCAGCCAGCCTAGAGGGAGAGAGAGAGTTGGAGGAGAGCATAGAGGATAGAGTCTGGTCGAGAGAGAGAGAGCGAGAGAGAGAAAGAGAGAGAGGCAAGACACAGTTAACTGTCGTTCTAGAAGCTGCTTTGATGCTGCTGATGTCAGAAAATGTTCCTTCTCCTGTAAGGAAGAGTCCAACATTCTGTCTCCTCTTATCTCTCCAGGAGAGCTCGTACAAAAAAGAACATCATCACACAATTAAATTATTCTTTTCATGGTCTCCTCCTCTCCAAAACTTTGTTTTGTTGCGACCGCTTTTGTTATTGCCTTAGAATTGATTACGGCAGTGATTTTGTTTGTAGTTCTGTTGTTGTAGCGTTAATAGTTTAGCTTTGGAAATCCCTCTGCTTTCTGCTGTTGTTTAAGTGCACGTCTGTGTCTGTGTGTGTGTGTGTGTAAAATAATACTGAAATAATATGAAATTGCACTGTTCTCAATGCAATTACTATAAAGTAATATATCCATTGACTTTTGTGTAGAGGAATACCGAATAAGAGCATATGTCATTTTCCCATATGTACTGTATAGTACAATAGTATGTGTGTGTAGGTGTGTGTGTGTTCATAGCCTCTGCGCAGCTCCATCAGTATTCAGCGCTGTGCCACCAAACAGTCAGTGCAGCGGCCATGAAAACAGCTCTAGACAGGCCATTCACTGTTGGTTCCAGCTGAACTCATTCCTCATTTGAACACACAGCTGTTGAAACGTTTAGTGGCAGCCTTCTTTGTTCACCCATCGCCTGCCGCTGCATCAGTCATGAGCTAGTTCAGCATTAGCACTGCACTAGTAGCCTACTGCAGGGCCTGATGGCATCTCAGAATCCACTCTAGATAATAAAGGAGTCACGTCATGTGTTGGATTTATCCCTGGGGTGCCCTGGAGGGATGGGCTTTGAAAAGGACAGCTTATTTAGTGTCACGGTTTTTTTAAATATGAAAAAAGTGACACAATGTCAGGGAAAGGAGGCTTCAAATGGACTGTATTTATAGATTAAAAGAAGAAAGGAGTATAACACACAAGGGGTCTTCAAAAGAAGTGCGTTAATAAATTAACACTGGGAAAGTGGTTGAAAAGTTAACTAAGGTAATCGCCTATCTTATTAAAGAACAATTGACCATACATTCTTTAAGTGAAGTACACAAACAATAACAATATGTTAGGCATTACCGTCACTGGTCATGGGTGTTAGGTTACCTCTTTATACATTTGTCACAGATTGTACTTCGGTAGCTTTAAAGCCTTTTCTTTAAATCTCAGAAAGTGACATTTAGCACTATAACGTTTTAGCTGTATCATGCATTCAAGTTAGAAATCTGTCTCTCAGTCCATTAATGTGGCCATGAAAACACATATACAGGCACAAGCTGTTTAAAATGCACCTCTCTTCTCATCATGATGCTAGGGTTGCCTGGACATGACCTTCTAAGAATGAGACATGTGCTCGGCATTAAAGACCCATCACATACTAACCTTCGGGACAAGAGAAGATGGAAAATAATCTATTTTCACCAGCTATCGATTGAACCATCATGTTTCTCCTTATCTCTGCCATTACCAAGGCTGTGAAATCAATATCTGGGTCTGATTAGCTAGTGTAGCTGTCTTTAGCCTCAAGCCGAAGAACTCAGTCTCCATATCAAAGACTTTTAGTGGCTTTGAGTTTTACAAGGGTTTAAATTACCGATAATGTGCGTTCAAGCCCAAAATTAGACATTGCATTATTTCAAATCCAGATGTACAACAAAATATTAATTTAACAGGAATACAACCATGTTTATTTATTTATAGATACACTGAGCTACCACTTACAGGGATCTAGCAGCAAAGCATATCTATACTAAACAGAAAATCCATAATCATACTCGGATTAGACTGAGAAATAAATGCATCCTGCAAAGCTTTTTGTAACAGTCTGCCAATAACTTAATAGAGATTCAGGGTTCAAGTTATAGTGCTACCTGAGCTATATTTACAACTTTTAAAAACATATACAGTAGACCTACGTATCTTTCGCCATACTTTCAAAGCAGTAACATTTAAAAGGACAATTTTCTTATTTATAAAACAGTTCCAGAACAAATGTCTAACATTTTGTAAAGGAGCTCAATTTCCTCAGTAGGTAATCTCCAATCTGTAACGGATCAGATTTTAAATGCTCCTGCCATCCTCCTTTGATGTAGGAGACTGTGTAAAATGTTATAAAAAGGTGTTTAATTCACATCTGAGGGTATCATGGGAGGTGTGTGTGTGTGTGCGGGGGGATTATATACCTGATTCCAAAATTCTTTCTAAATCCTCTTTGGAGAAAAGTCTTTACCTGAAGTTCATAGTGAGCATCTCTGAACTCTACAGAGTGTTAGTGTGTCCATCTTGTCAACTACAGACTTTAGCAACCTGCTTCCTTTAAAAAGCCACCGCAGTGTGTTTGAGTTTTGTGCTGCTGAATCAATCAAGTACATTCTGCTCCGCTCGCTTCACATGGGGGACTTCTCATTTTAGCAGAAATCTCTTCAGACCAACACTGAGGTGAGTTCATAAAATCAATAACCAGAGGAAGGTGAACTGACGGAGGTCCTCAGTTGTTAATATAAGAGAATTTACAGGACACAATTGTAAGCCTGCATCAGGAGGGAGGTAAATCACCTTTGTTTGTCTGGTGTACCAACAGTGCAATCACCATGGTGATGTGGTTATCAACACTAATATAATTCCAGCCTGCATTTGTTTCTAACCACTAGGGAGCAGAAGGTAGTCTCCAAAGCAGATTTGAAAACACACTTTAAAGTATTAATGTGCGATCTGGTCTGCAACTAGATGTTAGATTACGCACCAGCAACACACAACAAAACAAGTGCTTTGTGGGCCACACGCACATGCACTAAAATGCACATACCCGTACAGCCGGACTGGCTATGAAAACAAACTAACAAGATTGATTACCGTACAACCCGCAGGAGTGTGGTGTCATTCACTGCTCAGGATGAAATTACTCCAACAGTCTGCTGCTACTGTATATTAATATTTAAATATAGTCAAATACTTAAGATGAACACTCCTTTGAGTTTCTTCCACTTTCATTATTGCTGGAGAAAAACTCAATTGTTTTACAACACAAAGTACACATTTTGTAGCCTGGCTCTGCCCGACTATGGCTCTCAGCTCAATTTATTTTAGCTGAGATTACAGTCTGGAAACCCTGTTCGCATTAGCGTTAGCACAGCCACCCTGCTGGCAGGTGGTGAGTTAGTGAGATGACGTTTAAGTCAAGCTTGTTTTGAAATGGTGGTTGTGAAACAGTTGTAGAAACTCTGATTGGTTCAGCGCTGTCCAATAGTTTCACAATTAACCAGAGGTTTACACCAAGTAGGAGGAAATGACTGCAAATACTTCCTAAAGGAGCATATAACGTAACCAGGCCATCACTTTGTGAATATGGTCTGGATACACTGGGCTACACATTTTGTGCAATTCTGCCAATACGGATCTACATTAATTAATCTGATCTTTTTCTACAGTGTATACAATTATTTTATATTAGAAAAAGAAAAGCAGTCTCAAATCAAAACAGTATCGCTCCGCGGTCTTTTACGGTCCTCCACGGTGGCACATTGTGATGCAAAGCGTAGTACTACGGTTTTGTTGATATGAGCGGTGTTTGCCACTTTGTTTATGTTCCTATTTACGGAGCCAGGGCTGTGTAGTATCATAATATCTTTTCAACTTGCACAGAGAACGGTAAGCTAGAATTTACCAATACAAGCAAACACCCTATACCACACACCCACACACACACACACACAACCACGTGCACACACCTCAGCTAGCAGAAACAAATCAATGGCAATTCTTATTGGCCCAATGAGCCCAAACACGTGAAGCTGATTGGGTGAGCACCAGTTAAGAGCCTCAGGCAATGCTTGGACTGTGTGCAAGTGTGTGTTATCGTTGTTGTCTGTTCCTGGTAATATCTTGTATAGATTTTACAGCCCCTATTTCCTATGCTCATTATCGGCTTCATTTGCTTCACATCGCCACAAGCTGTACAGTATTTGTGGCCAATTAGCAAGTGTAGCGTTACGGTTATTTCATATTAGATCATGTCATCTTATCTTACATTACCACACACTGTCTCACCGTAGCTTTCTTTGAATCCACCATGCATTGATCAGGCGTTTCTGATTTATACCCTGATTAGGCAAGCTAAGAGGGTTTCGAACCCTTTTGGTCATCTGTCTTGGTGTCTTTTATAGATAGAACAATTGAAATTACCTCCGATGTGGCTTTTCATGTCACTATTAATGGAATGGCACTAGAGGATGAAACAGTTTAGTAAACAATAATAGTATTCCTGTCAAAGAATTGTGTTGGATTATTATTAATAATATAAATGCAGAAACAATGGAATAGAGGCATCGCAGCACTTAGCCAGACCCTAGAATAGAAGAGATCTAGAATATTCTCTGTTATGAACTGTGGATGAGACTATCCAAATGGTAACTATTAAATCAAGCATTATTCCAGCTGTGTCATAAATCATGTGCCCCATATTAAAAGCCTGCAGGTCCTGGATTGTGGGTCATTCATATTAGTGACAGATCTAGCAGGACACTATAGGACTATATACAGTCCCCTCCAAAAGTATTGGCACAGCAAGGCCGATTCCTTTGTGTTTGCTTTACACTGTAGACAACAGTTTGACATCAAAATATGTATAGACAAAACGTCCATCTTTAATTTCCTGGTGTTTACAGCTAGATGTTTAAAACACCTTTTAATTTAGCACATTGTGTATTAGACAACCCAAATATTTTGTGTGACTGACAGTTCTTTCTCGTTGTCTCATGATTGATCGATTGTTTTAACAATAAATAGTTATGAATGTCTACTGTTGGGTTTAGCCTTGGGTTGTGCCTGAGACGACTGCATTTGTGTTAGAAAGGACATATCAACATGAACACCAGATACAGTAGCTGTCTTTGGGAGAGAAGCAACCTGTTATGAAGCTTAGTAAAGACGGAAATCGACCATAGCCCTTGCACTGTAATTGGGTATAGCTCTGGCAATCATTTTAAATGTCCAGGAAAAGAATAAAAAATGGGTGTACTGAGCAAGACATCGAACAAGCTGACAAAGGAAAACAAGTTAAGTTGATGACATTGTGAGAGCTGTGAATCAAAAACCCAAAACATAGTCAGTTACATCACAAACCACCTCCACAATACAGTTCAAGGGTGAAGGTATTTAAACCTTTAATGAAAACTAAGAGCCCTGTTTTACACCTGGCACAAAGCAGTGCCCAGCGCACAAACATGCAGATTTTAAAAATAGTGGAACGTGAAAGATTAGTGTACATCAACATATTTCAGAGAGCATTGGTGGATTCTTCTTGTTAGATCGTCTGCTCATGCAAAATCACTTTGTAAACAAGCAAAATCACCATTTTCTCTTCGGGGGCCATTATTTTTTACTTGGTAAATCTGCAGATACAATAGCAATCTGCCAAGTTGCAAGCATGCTTGGCTGAAATAGCAGATGACAATTTGATTGGTTTATTGTACGCTCAAAAGACACCAATGAATATTGAACAGGGTAAGTACAACCATTTTGAACCATGAAGCTGTTAAACTACCAAAATTGGATTCAGACACACCCTAAGCACTTGTGCCTTGCGTTTTAGATTGTGCACTTAGATTGTTAAAATAGGGCCTAATGATTCTGGCCACTGACTTGTTTGTAGAACCTGTAGAATGAAAAAGCTTGTCGAATATGCTTTAAAGCATTTATAGAAATGCAAACAGAAAAACAATTTAATTGACAATTGGACAGCCATTGTCGTTTTATAACCTTATTAATGCTTTCTCAGGTTGAACTGCACATTTTGATCATATGTCCACAGTAAACCATTGATTTCAATAAGTAAGGAATTTACATATGTATCTGCTGTAGCCATAATTCCCATCGCCAAGTTCGAATTTAATTGTTTAAAAAATGCAGCAAGTACATTGAACTTGACGGAAAGTGTATACAAGTTTTCTGATATTATTTTTTCTCCTGTGACAAACATAATACAGTATCGCATTTTTTTAAATAATAAAACTTAATATATCTTTTTATAAAATTATGAACTAAACAATCAAATATATTTTATTCTGCGTTAAAGTAAAACGTTGCTAAGCAGCATAATGTTCACTGGCTCTTAAGGCCACCACCCTGAAGGCGTCGACACACGTCAAGAGATGCCAGGATTTTATAACTAGCTCTTTTCAACTGGACAACGTCCACTGGAGGAGTCTGACGCGCATCAACGCCAAAGTTTAGAACGCTGTTCTATTTCTTGGGCGTCCAGCCATAAACATGCATGGAATATCTGCATGTTTCTCAGCTCCATCAATATGACTTTACCTTTCGAATGTTGCATTCCTTGACGCAGCGCCAAATTACCTTTAAACTGTGTTTTTTAAAAGCTTGTTCCATTTGAACGCAGCATTACTGGAGTAAATGTAAGGTAGTCCAGACCTAATAATGTACTCGATGTATGAGTGACAAGTCCATACGTGTGTGCACATAGCTGCCGTAGCTCCTGCTAGTGAGGATAAAGCTTGGGTATTTACTTTGTCTAACAAATGTACAGTAATTAGTTGTAAAACACAGCATTGAAAACTAGACGCATATGGGCATGACTATTATGTCTATTTTGTTGTTCCAAAGCCCATAAGCCAGAAAGTATTGGAATTAGCGGTTGTCTCACTCTCGTAAACCCTTATGTGATTATTTGGCGAAAATATGTGGCCCACCTATAGTTTTTCTTGTTAAAATCTGGCCCACTTGAATTTGTAATTAAATAGCCCTGACCTACAGTATAGACAGTGGTTGTATTTTTACTCCAGTACTTACAAACAGTGTACTACAGTTCGTCCATCTCCTCCGTCATACTGCTCCTGCCACTTGGCCAGCCTTCTGACCAACTGGAGGATAGAGCGTTTAGATAGGGGCGTGTCCCTGTACGCTGGCCAGCCAATGAACTGGAAATGCTGCACCAGGCGGTAGCCGTCCTGAGGCTGAGAGACAGGGAGTCATGGTGTTTTAGTATGCAATGTCAGGCTGCCATATTCGTTTATTTTATTTTATTCGTGTATTTTCTTGTAAACTACAACTGCTGGAGAGCTATCCCTACTAAAAAATTAGGTAAGGGTTCACTTTCCCACTCCTCTCCCCCATTCATCACTGTATTTAAACTATCAGATATGAATATACAGTATATGCATTAAATGTCCCCCAAATTGCTCTGAGAGAATTTCAAGAAAGACGAGGGCTTCAGGCCCTCATTTCGTTATGCTCTGACAATTATTTAGTCTATGGACGTGAATATCTTTTATTCAAATGAGAGATTTTCCATGATGGAATGATACCCTGGGGCTTTGGCATCTGGCGTGCGTGCGTGCGTGCGTGCGTGCGTGCGTGCGTGCGTGCACCGTTTATACAGAAGATGTGTGCAGAGGGATGGGACATTACTCGACAACAAGATACATTCAAACCGATTTATTCCATTTACAGCCAGACAAAAATATTTTCTGGTCTACTGTAGGCCTTGAGGCAGATCGACACCCATTTCATGTCTACGCCTCCCAGAAATGGACATTAGGTTGGCATGGTGTGGTACAGAATCAACATGATGAACTATATTGTACGCATAGCTTAATATCTATAGTGTGTTTCTTTCTAGAACGAACGAGTGACGGAATAATAGAGTAACATAATTATAGGAGGTATTGTACCCGGGCCATGTTACAGATCCTGAAGATGCGATTGATAATGTCCTCATCGATGTCTGCAGAGATAAACTCCACCTGGACCGGACCATAGCAACATGAAGCCTTCTCTGGCCAGTACTGCATACATAACTATAGGGAGAGGGACACACAGAGAGAAAGAGATATAGTGATAGATAGAGGGGGGGAAAGGGGAGAGAGGTAATTATATTTGAATAGCTGAAGTTATGTAATGAAATAAATGTATTCATGAAGCCATTATTCACTGTGTCGATTATGGAGATTACTGTTATCTATGAACAGACATGAAGTCAGTTCCTTGCTTTTTCTCTTGATAAACGAACGCTATCTTCAAACACAACAGAAAATCCATTGCTCAGAAATAGGAATAGAAATTGAACAGTTATTCGGGCTAAAATTCACTGCTGCATACACAGCAATAGAATAATATAATATTTGCACTAGTGTGTTTATTCGCTTTCTCACTATAAATCAATGAATTTAAAATATTCTTTACTGGCAGTGGCAGCATAAAAAACTAAACGGATAACGCACATTGGGAAAATGTCTAACAATTTAACAGACATCAAAGGGAGTTTGGTGAATTCAATTTGAAATGACAAAAAAGTTTTCGAACATCCATAACATTTTATAGTTTCTCTCCTGTTGTGACAAGATGTTACACAAATTGTCTTCAAAGCAGTTTTATTGATGTTCTAAACAACAAACCGAGATGACATGCCAAATGAATATATAATCCACCACAATAAACTGCCTAAACTGTTTATTGTGGATACAAGGACATTCAACATGCTTAATGATTTAACTATATATCTCTTTTTCAATCAATATATTAATCATGTCTTATCTTACACATAAATAAATGTACTGTAAAATTATAAAATAAACATTTCAAACTAAAATACTTTTTGTTTCTTGGTCATTATACCGTAGTGTTACACCATATTCACAGTGTAAGCTGCTCCCTGACACAGCCATATCCAAGGTCTGCAATACTGTGTTTTTAGTTTTGTTTAAATCTGAATAATATTCCACAAACGTGAGGTGAGAAGATAACAATAAGTATCACATTTTCTGTGAAAATATATTAGAGAAGAATACATTTGAGTCTAGGTAAACATAAAATGGCATATGTCTCCTAAGTAAGTAAGTTAGTTAGTAAGTACAGTAAGTAAGTAAGTAACATTTATTTGTATATCAATTTTCTTAGAGGTCACACCTTGCTTTACAGTAGCAACAATGCAGCATCACAAATTAAAAAAAGGTAGTAAACAATAAAAAGGTGCAATACGCAATAAAAGAAACTCCTGGGCTAAACGCCAAGGCTGAGGCCATCAATACCATTCACATTTACATACGTGTTATACTGATTATGTGTGTGGGTGCATGCGTGTGTGTACCTGTGCGGTGTCCATCTCGTTCAGCATGACGATGGAAGAACAATTGTAGTCGAACACCAGCCTCCAGAAGTCAGCCATGGTGTTTGGCAAAGGATGCTGGGTAACAATGAAGGCTGCAGGCTGCTTGTGGCTCTAACGAGTCAGGAGTCAGCAGATGAGTGAAAGGGAAAGGTTGAACATGTGATAACAGGCTTTTGTGAATATGCCGCGAATGATAATATGCTGTATGTTTCGATAAATTATACATACGTCCATTAAGGCTGCGTTGATGTAGTTGGAGCTCTCTCCGTCTACAGATATAAGAAAAGGCAAGCAGCGGTCCGCAGACAGAACATCCATACTGCGGTTCTTATCATGGTTTCGAGGTAACAGACCCACGCTGCAATCCTCTGGCCGAACTCTAGGGGTCACTATATTCAGTGTCTGACACAGAGAAAAGAGATCATAAGAGATCATGCAGTAGCGTCAACATTATCAGTTTAACTTGAGCTAGTTGACAGTGAATATGTTCATCAGTTAGTTGCCTGGATTAACTTATTAGGCCTAGGTCTTCATCACTTATTAGGTCTCCATCACTTATTAGTCCTCCATCATTTATTAGTCCTCCATCACTTATTAGGCCTAGGTCTTCATCACTTATTAGGTCTCCATCACTTATTAGGCCTAGGTCTTCATCACTTATTAGGCCTCCATCACTTATTAGGCCTAGGTCTTCATCACTTATTAGGTCTCCATCACTTATTAGGCCTAGGTCTCCATCACTTATTAGGCCTCCATCACTTATTAGGCCTAGGTCTCCATCACTTATTAGTCCTCCATAACTTATTAGGTCTATATATTTATCACTTATTAGACCTACGTCTCCATCTCTTCATTGAGTACAGCGGGAGCAGGGAGAAACAGTGGCAGCACATTCAAGTATTGTAGATAGAGACACATATGCATTCAAGTTTTACATTTTTCTGCAACACGCAAAGATAATCTATATTCTCTATTCACAGGGTGGAATAACTAATATACTATATACAGTATATGTACAGTACATAGGAAATAGTATACTATTACAATGTTAATATAAAGTGTAATAACCTGATTTAACATCAATGATATTATTTGTTTAACTAAAGTATGTGGAAGTTAATGATGCATTATTTGATATTTGAGTTAAGTTCTTTGGGGTTATTGCAATGTTGATGCATCTATAAAATGTAATTTCACT
>JAODOY010053117.1:0-18347 GCA_025399855.1 Forbesichthys papilliferus | reverse complement strand
CGGAGAAAAGGCGAGACTTTGATGAGCGAGTCTTGATGCCTCGTAACGGTGGCATTGCCAGTCGGCCAGCCGAGGTGTGTCCCCGTCATTCTGCAGATGAGCCTCAAACATGTACATTTACACCAAAGTAATGCAATGTAAATAACACCACAACAGCAGCATGTTTTGCAAGGTTATCCCCCATTTTATTTATTTTAAATATAAAAACTTGTTCACTAACAAACGGAGATGAAAAAGAAACATCAAACAATAAAATAGAACTACGATGAGAGGACATTCACTCATACTATGACATTAGCCATTTCTGGACTACAAAAGGAGTGCTATAATGGATCTACCTATAAGGCCCATTAAGACGCAATGACTTAATGGAATCACTTCAGCTCAGACAGTCCAATCAAGAGTTGCTGTAAAGAATCACTGAGCGACAACCCTTCTCTCAAACAGAAAGAACACTACATATGTATCCCACTGTACCATCCCACGTACAGGACGTGACAAATGAGCACGAATACGTTTGTGGAACTGGGACCAGCCGTGACAAGTTTCCATTTCAACATGAAAGAAAACCAGATCCAATGATAACAATGCACATGCATCGACCTGGCCTGCTAGAGCACTGCTCACATGTCAACATGCCAGCACAATATTCAGGCCACGCGTGCTACCATACAGGTTTGCTAGTGTAAAGGTTTGAAACGGGACTTGCTTGTTCACTTATCAGAATCACCTTAAAATACACACACGCATTCACACACACACACACGCGCACACACACACACGCGCACACACAAAGCAGACTGTGCAAAACTCTTTGGTGAAAGTGAGTTTAAGAGAGCCAAACATGGAAAATAAACAGTATCTGACTGCTTCAATGATTATACAATCTTTCCAAAATACATAATTCAACAGTCTGAGAACAGAATAGAGGCTGCAAGTTCAATAAATTAGACAGCGGAAGATCAATTGCCGATTAAAAATCCAGCAATCGAATTCACAGAAATAAAAATAAGTTCAGGAGGAACAGTGTTATTTTGAATTACCAAAAATAAAAGCAAATCAATGAAAAATTTATGAAATCAAAGAAAATGGCCCTCGGCAACAACGGAAACAGATGTTTCCAACTTTAAGTCAATGGTTAAATTGTTGAAATGTTGTTCATAATCCGTCTTGTAAACATTCAAGTTCAGTTCATTTAGAGCACTGCTGGTCATAGCATTTATCAACAAACATATTCTGCATACAGGACAAATGTAATACTTTATGACAGTAGGTGTACTTCATTGAGGTACACGTCAACCCCCCCCCGCTCCCCTAACACACAATGGTAACTGGACTGGTCCGAGACCTCAGCAGCCTCTTGGCTCTTTGCTCTGGCTCACGTGGACAGAAACTGACAATATTCATAAAATAATATAGAAATAGAAATAAAAACTTGTTCCGGACTTGTTCAGTTCACCGTTTATTCTCCAGTGGGGTGGGTGTGGGAATCGGAGGGGATATTTAAAATATATCCATGTAACGTCTTTCAGTGAAAAATAAATTAGGTAGTGTGAAACACCACTTCTGGGTGAGTGATGGAGAGTCAGCCGGCCAGCCCAGCGGGCAGGCAGGGAGGCGGGCCGAAACCAGGCTGGTAAGCCACGGAGGGAATGGGGGTGGGGGTGGGGGGGGCGGAGGAAAGGCCCGGCACTCAGGCTGTCCTAAGGGAGCCATTACCGGGGTTGCCGGCGGCCGCTGGCGGCGGCGTTGGCGGCCGGCGGAAGCCGCGGTCGTTCTTCTCCAGCCACAGCTCGGCCAGCTGCTGCGTGGAGCCGTGGGAGGACGCCCGCGAGCCCAGGCACATCTTGTACTGCCGCGCCTCCAGGTTGGGGTCGCAGGTCACCGCGTGGTGCACGTGCACGATGCCCGTGTCCGTGCTGCGGAACGGCCGCACGCCCGACTGCACGAACTTGTTGAAGAGGTCCACGTCCTCCAGGCCCCAGCCCTGGATGGAGGTGTCGAAGCCTCCCGCGCGCACCAGGTCCGCCTTGTACACGCACACGATGCCGAAGCCGTAGTGCCGCCACAGGCCCGTCTTGGCCGTGAACACGTAGTGGCTGTCGCCGGGCGCCTCGCCGCCGGCGTACACCACCTTGGGGTCGTACTGGCTGAAGATGACCGGGAAGTAGGTCTGCTGGCCTGGCGAGGCGTTGGCGCGGCAACGCTTGAGGAAGTCGGCGGTGAAGAGGAGGTCCACGTCGCAGTAGAACAGCAGCGAGTCGTTGGAGAAGTGCGAGGAGCCCACCTCCAGCGCCAGGGCCCGGGAGAAGGCCCCCGCCACGGGCTTCACCTCCAGGTCGGCGCGGGGGTAGCGGGCCTGGTAGTCGCGCACGAGCTCCACCTGCCGCACGCGCTCCGTGTTGTTGTCCGTGCTGAACAGCAGCACCAGCAGCTTGACGTTCTGGCTGGGCAGCAGGCACACGCGCTCCAAGTTGGCCATGAAGCGCGCAAAGATGTCGTAGCGGCCCGACAGCGGCACCAGGATGTTCACCTTCTCCTCGGCGGGCTCCCGCCGGTCGCGGCCCGAGGAGGCGGCCATCTTGAACGGCACCAGCATCTTCAGGGAGTTGGACAGGAAGGAGAGCGAGTCCGACTCGCGGTTGATGCGGCTGGCCAGCGCGGACGCATCCATCTCCTCCTCCTCGCGGAACTGGATCTGGCTGAAGGTCTGCTGCAGGTAGGCGTGCCGGCGCACGGGCACCGTCATGGTCTTGCCCTTGTGCTTCTTGTACAGCAGCAGCAGGTCCAGCACGTACTCGGCACCGTACAGCGGGTTGACGCGCCGGTAGCCGTACTGGATCTCCTTGAAGTCGATGACGCGGCCCCGCGTCTTGGCGTTGGCGTTGATCATCTCCATCACCTGGACGACAGAGGTCGAGACGGACAAGGTCAAAGGTCGAGAGATGGACAAGGAGAAAGTCACACTGCAACTGAGTCAACCTCAACTGGTTAAGAAGGAAGTATCAGTAAAATACAAACAATAAATACCAGATATAAACATAAAGTAGACTATAATAGTGAGAAAATACTGAAACACACAGCGGAAACACAAATGTAAGGGTCAACAGCAACGTGACAGTTAATGTTAACCTGCATGACGATGTTGTCCACCAGCAGGGCCATCAGCAGCAGCGTGAGTTAGCAACATACAGTACAGGGCGGCTAACAGAGCGAAAACAACTAAAGCCCAATAAAAACAACTGAAAGGACCAACAGCAGAAACACAGCAAAGTACAGGCTGCAAGACAATGTCATCTAAAACAATAAAACAACAATAATACAACTAAAACGGCAGCGAGACAGACTTGCATGCTGATGCAAAACAGTCATCTAAAGTACTAAATTACTATCAAATTAAAGGGTCGAGGTTAGTGACCTGCATGACGATGTCGTCCACAAATAAAACACAAAACACAACTTAAAGATGACTAAAACAACTATAACACAAAAATAACAAGGCCAGCCACCTGCATGACGATGTCGTCCAGCGCCTGCCGCTGGGAGGTGTCCATGCCGCGGCGTGGCGGCTGCCCCTCGGCGGCGGAGAACAGGTACTTCCCAGTGAGGAACTCCCACTCCAGCACCTCGTCCCTCTGCTGCGGCTGGAAGCGCATGAAGGACGGCGGCATGCCCAGCTGCAGGTCCTCGCGGCTGGGCTCGGCGGCGCCGTAGCGCGCCATCTGGACGATCTCCCGGTGCAGCTGAACGGTGCGGTGGCGCAGCTCGGCGATCTTGCGGCTCAGCATGTAGCTGTGCAGCCGATACTGGTAGGGAGGGTTCTTGTTGGGGTGCAGGGTGATGGCCCGGTGGATCTTGCTGTTGTGGAGGTCCCGGATGTAGCCCTTCTTGTTCGGCTCGTAGTTCTCATAGAACAGCTGCTGCATCTGTAGAGGGGGTATGATAGGAGGGGGGGGGGGGTAGAGAGAGGGATGATAGAGAGCCAAGAGATCAGTTAGACGACATACTAGCATTATAGACCATGGACCACCTCCTTTAATGGTAAAACATACTAGCATTACAGAAACTACCAGAACAACTGAAAACAAGGGCTGGCCCCAAATACTTGATTATTAGGGTAATCGTTTGTTGGGTATGTATTTGATTTAAAATATTGGGATTAGAGTATTCATCTTTTCATATTATGCATGTTTTCCCATGAATCTGTACTGTGTCTGTATAAACCCAAACGTTCAAAATGTAACCGTTTAGAAACGCCTATGCATGAATATCATATTGTGCAGGCAAGTGCAATGACTCTGTATTTCATACAGCCCGTTTCTATCATTCCTAGGTATCCGTACATTCAGGTACCAATACAAGCTCTGGACTAGGTTTCTCACCAGCTACAGAAAGATGAATGGTGGCTTGATAGCTACTCAGGGGTTTCCTATGCTGCGTAAGACGCAATGTAGAAAAGACACTCAAGATAATAACAAAATAATAAAGCTGGAAGATTTTTTAAAAAATAATTTAGAGAGGCAAAGGCCAGTGATAAGACATGTTCTACATTATCCACTGAAATAAAGTTAACACCCAACTTCATAATGTACTGTATATTATATATATTTAGCCTCGCTATGACTGACCGTAGTAAACTATAAAAATGGCAGCATTAGAGCTTCAAATTTGGGTTAATAACAAAGACCAAATGTAAGGAAGGCTACTGAGATACAATATCTCCCATCCAGTTTTCTTACTTCAATATATTTGAATATGACTTTGCCAAGGAGTAACAACATACAGCATAATGCAATACTTCTGAGGTAGAATACACACTGGCTACGGTGGCTAGTAGGGACATATTGAAGTTATTACAATGGTAATCAATGAAGACACAAGAGAACACGAACACAACGAAAGACACATGATAGAGGGGGTTACAGTACTAAGACTACAGATCAGCTAGTTACCGGTCATCACATTTCTGTCTGCAGGCAAGAAGCTTGGATCAATCGGTCATATATTTAAGATACAGTAAGTTGTATTAAGGCTATTTAATATACCGGGAAGACATTGGGAATCAATACATCCTCTAACAGCTACTTATTAACTTTAAACACGTACTGCCTACTGCAGTAGCCCTCTTGTTTTCCATCAGTGCATTTCAGAGACAGCATGTTTGCTTCCAGTAAAAAATGTACTTAATTGTCCATTGCTAGATCAACAGTAGGCACATGGAATGTTTACAATCAGCCTACCGGGGGATTTGTTTATCCCATAAATTAGAAACAGTGAAGGGCATGGGGCTGAGCAAATGCCCCAATACAGAGCAGCTCGCTTCATTGAGTGCGTGTTTGCTGCGAACCTGCCGGAGCTTTACGACGCTGATGTTCCTCAAGCCGCTGGAGGTTTAAGTGTCAACAGCTGCTCTGGTCTCAGCTGGCAGCGGCTCAACCACGGTCAAGAAGGCAGCGTCTGTGTTGTCGCTAGGGACGGCACCGATACAACACTGACATCGGAAATCGGTCCGACACTGACTTAAATAGCTAGATCGGTATCGGTGACAATTGGACAGTTTACACACGTAGCTCTACTGTCAAGCATCAATCATGTCTAACCTACCCAGGCCACACTATCAGCAGCAGGTTTTTAAAATGCATCTACGTCTTAAAATAAAGATGGGCATTTACTTGACTTAAAACTTATAAAACTTAATTTAACACTGGAATCGGATCGGTACTCTGTACCGGCCAATACCCAATGTGCCAGCATCTGTATCGGGACTGTAAAAACTGGATCGTGCCCTCCCTAGTTGTCACATGCCCCCGTCAAATGAGGGGGGCTTCAGAAAGCAGGAGCTTCTGGCTGCGGCCCCCAGACAGCTTGATGCGAGCGGTCTGCTCGGGAATGCAGCCACATGCCTACTCCCCCCGGGGCATGGCGATACACAGGACCGAGGCAGGAACAGGCCTAAAGGCTGCGGAAAGCCACACCTGAGCCCGAGCGAGAGTTCAAGAGGAATCAACTGTGTGACTCCTTTGGTTTTGCCCTGTGTTGTTGTGGGCAACAGAGCGGGCACGGCGGACGGCCGTTGGTCATCATTGGATGTCCTGGACGAATAGGAGGGACTGAGTGTAGAAGGGTCAGGCTTGGCAGGATGAGTCAGGGCATCAGATGTGTAGTATTAGTGTGCATAGCGTTTACTCTGTATAGATGGTTCTCAGTCAACACCGCATACAGTACCACTCTAGCTCCCGAGTAAATCCAATACAATAAATGATTGTACTAAAAACAAAACAGCCTACAGCCGAAATGTCAATGAAAGACTATCAATGAGAAGAGTGCCTCTGCGCAAACAAAGCCCTGTGATGTGTGGATCAATACGCCAAGGTTTTATACTTATTTCTGAGACGCACACAGTGGTTTGGGCTGACATTAGGGAGTTCACTCAGGTAAGCTCTGCGGTTTCAGAGAAATCCAAACTGCCCTTTTTACACATCTTTTTCATCAGGGTCCAAGTTTGTTATCCTGTTTATATTCATACATTTTGAGTCGCTATAGCAATCACAGTATGAGCCATTTCTAAATTCACATCGCCACATGTTGTTGTCCATGGAACTATGTTTCAGGTGCTATCAAACGTGACAAACTAAATTGTTTTTATTTTAGAAATACAATGAAACACCTCTTTACCACTGCTCTATAATAAACAAAGGTTTTCAGGATACCTCGTAGAACTACACTCTACAAGAACATAAATGCCTGGAGTGCTTCCATTGTGAGGGTAAGAGTCTCAGGAATTTATACTAGTTTTTCCCCCGTCCTTCTCTGGCTAATCCTGCTCAGGGGCCTTGAGGTGAGAACATAGAACCACTGTATATGTTTTCTGTACGCATTCCCCTAGGGGTGACTGGAGGTGCTACAGGGGGGTACATGACATGTTAGAATACTAGCAGCCTACTTATTATACTTCAACTTCGGTGTAGGCCCGATACATTTTGCAGCAAATTTTGCAGGTTGGAAGGAGGAACCCCAGACATTCAAGATTCCATCTTATATTTATAGTTTTCTCTATGGTTATATTGAAAATAGGTTGTAGTCCGGTAAAGATGGTACTTAGGAGGGTGTGTGAAATAATTGAAATGGAGTACATAAGCCAATAATGTTTGTTTATACAACAGTTAGTTCCGACCAAGTGATCTGATTGGACAAGAGGCATTCCATGAGTGCCAATATTTCAGTCCAACGCACTGGGACTAACTATGCACGTATTACTCCACTTTAACAGTGTTCTTCTAATAGCAGTTGCTAATTAAAAAAACAGCACACTTCTGATAAGTTGTTCAAATAACTCAACAGACTTCACTTCGTGATAAATGTAAACTGACTACTAGCCTCATGGCGAAATTAAACGGAAGCTCGCAAGATCAGAATAGCTTCAGTTTAATTTCGAGGGAGTGCGTTAGACTGAATATCCGCATGGCTGTGACTCGGTCGTAGGTACGAGGCTGAAGATAATCACAGCCGTGCAGATATTCAGTCTAACGCAGTCACTCTCGTGTGTTATTGCTTACAGGGCACAAGTTTGTACAAAGCTTACTAGTTAAAGCTTAAAGCATGTTGAGAAACATAAAATACAATTGGCAATACAAATGTAGATATATCTTAGAGATAAAAAACAGACCGATGTGAACACAATCATTCATGTTTAGAGTTGAAGCATGAATTTAGTTTTAGTATGTTTTAAAATTGGTGAAGTAGCAACTGATTGTTATTCAAACTGGAATTCATGCTTTACAGCAGCATATAGCATTAGGGAAGAGTTTTGTTAGCTAGACTACCTATATTTAACAACTGTGGATCCTAGACACGTAGGCATCTCAGAAAAGAGTCTTTATATTCATGGATGAACTTGTACAATGGACTTTGTGATTGAGCGTTACTGAAGCATCGTACCATCGAAAACGAAGTGGATGAAACCATTGTGACATCGAGCCTTTTGGCAATCAGCCAAAAGTCGCCTGAAGTAGGACTACACCAGTCTAGTCAGATCAAAGCTAAATGAACCTCTTTCTGAACAAGCATTGTATTTCACCAGAAAAATAAAAAACTTTCCTGCAGTGCATTTGCAACTGATAAGACAGGCGCTCAACAGGCTCTGAACAAGACTTTCACGTGAACATGCTGGTTTTGGTCTAGTTTATTTAGTAGCGTACATTTGTCAGGGATATAACAACATTGACCCCGCATAGAGAATAGATACCAGATTTACCAGCTCATTTCCATGTGTATTGACAATAAGCAATAATACGTTTATACGTAAATAAGACGTTTCTTACAGCGTATGAACCCGTTCATTTTGCTGAGTCATTCAATTGAGATGAATGTCAAGTTCATCAAATAGCCTACCAACGACCACGTTGTCAGCATTTGCAGTTGCTGTCATTCACCTTTACCCATTCTAGCGAATAAATGGCACTCACAATGGTACGTGTGTGTTTAATTTGTAATCATTTATATCAAACCATCTCATATAATGGGACAGAACCAGAATTGGTTTGTAGAGCCAGGCCAGCCAGCATCCAGCTGTGCATTGCTCACGGTTCTCCCGTGGCTTCATCATCATTAGCACACCCCTCACTATTGCAGCCTGACCTTCTGCCACGTCGGACTCATTAGCACGACGTTTCCCCGCCATTACACCCAGCAGCAGGCTAATCAAGTGGAAGGGCTTGTTACCAGCGCAGAGAGGCCGGGACGCGTCAGAAATATAACTGCCGGGAGTCCGGGCGTCGCCTCGCCATCGTGGGTTAAACTTGAAAGTCCCTCGTCTTCATCTTCGCACCCCGGGGACCTTATTTCTGAAGCGCGCTACAACGATACGCCTAAGCGCTGTGTGCTTTACCGCTCCACTGCATCTTTATCTATCCGATAGCCAGCGCTGAATAAATAAATAAATGCTCAATCAAAGCCAGGCAAGACAAACAGTATTATCAAGCCCAAACTGTTTTGTTTTTTTAAATAGGGAACGGGGGAGGGGTGGAAATACCATCTTAAAGGAACATTGCCTGTCCCTGTATGGTAAGCAGTGCGTGTGGACTGATTACATTAGAGAAGTGATGCCATTATCCAGCAGGGACCCCCGAGCTTAAACAAACAGGCTGTTGTAGCCCAGAAGCTTGCACATACACAGGAATGGGCTAGCTAACACAAAGGAATGGCTTGGCACTAGCTCAATACACACATCTTATAAAAAGGACAAGAAAGGACAACATTTAAAGGCAGGGTCAGTTATTCTCCAGAACGCTTGCTACAGTAACTTGGAGCTCAAATCAAAACAATATCCCTCCACAGCACCGCCTCACACATTGAAAGGCATTGGGAAGCAAAGCGGCTTTTTTGTTGTGAGCGGTGTTCACCACTTTGTTTATGTTCCTATTCATGCAGCCAGGGCTGTTTAGAAGTACCAGATTTTTTTTTTAACACGCACAGAACGGTAAGCTAGCGAAATGCAAAGAGAGATTTGGTGAATTTGACTAAACTTGTATTAGCTTTCAATTAGCTTGCAAAAGCTTTAAGTGACTTGATGATGGTAAATGCACTCGCACGTAATTTAATTACTTTGTTGTTGCCTGTTAGGTGTCCATTACACCTATCTTTGTGTCCTTTTTCTATAGTATAGCATATAGTATATATTAATGAATTTCATTGGAATAATGCTCATCTAAGGAACTGCAGAGGGAAATGTGTCCCTTGATGGTGAAACACTTGACGGCAACATTCTCAAAGTATAAAGCAAGGACACGAAAGAAATGCTGCCGGGGGTAAAATAAGCAGAGATCGGCCTGGTTAACATGACACATAACCGTCACATAGATAGTGGAACACTACTAGTTCCTTTGGCACTAGCTGCTTTAAAGTGTTGGGCCGTTAGAAGTCAGCCTAGAAAAACCTGCACTGTGATGGAGGGTGGAACAATATCAACGCCACTTACATTTGGCAAATCAGTTTTATGATACAGCATTCTGTGTGTGGAGTATAGGAGTGTGTGTGTGTGAGTGCACGTGTGCGGCCAGTAGAGCAAAGGTTTAATATAAAAGGTATGGCCCACTGACATTAACAGTTGCTGAGTCAACACATGTTCTCGCAGAAAAGCTAATAACCATCCATCATTCACCTGTGTGTGCCTGCGTGCCTGCGTGCGTGCGTGCGTGCGTGCGTGCGTGCGTGCGTGCGTGCGTGCGTGCGTGCGTGCGTGCAGCAAGCGAGCAGGAGTGAGTGGCGGGAGTGTGAAGCCTGCCCGGGATGCGCTCAACGCGGGCACAATGGCGGACCGCTGCCTCCGGGCGGCCCATGCCAATCTAATTTGAGACGCCATTGTGTCGCTTTAATTGGCGCTTTCACAGCAAAAGGCGGTCCGACCCCCACCCCCACAAACCCCCCACGCTAGTGGGCAGCATACCAACAGCTGCAGCACCAGATGACTTTATCAATATCAGCCTCTGGCTTACAGCCTCTGTGTGTGTGAGAATACACGCGATTCAGTCATTTAATGAGGCAGACACTGATTAGCCCACGTCCAATATCCTGTGCACCCGTAAACATGACACGAGCATGAGACAGAGAGAAACAGAGGGAGAGACAGACAGAGAGAGAGAGAGACAGACAGACAGACAGACAGACAGAGAGAGAGAGAGACAGAGAGAGAGAGAGAGAGAGAGAGGGACAGAGAGAGGGGCACAGAGAGAGAGAGAGAGAGAGACACAGAGAGAGAGAGGGACACAGAGAGAGAGAGGGACACAGAGAGAGAGAGGGACAGAGAGAGGGGGACAGGGACAGAGAGAGGGGGACAGGGACAGAGAGAGAGGGACAGAGATAGAGAGAGAGAGGGACAGAGAGAGGGACAGAGAGGGACAGAGAGAGGGACAGAGAGGGACAGAGAGAGGGACAGAGAGGGACATGGTCTGGCCTGATTTGACTCTGCATGCAACAAAGCCAGGGTGGAATGGGACTGGTGCCAATGCAGGATATTTGAGAGGCATTAGGCAGGATATGAGACAACAGCCAGCCCCTCATCACTGCAGTGGAATCAGCTGTGTGTTGCTATCCCAGCCATATAAAGCAAAAGGAGTTTTTAAAAGTGCATTCTTCAGAGAATAGCCTGGCTAAGTTCAAGCAAACAAAGTAACATTTTTCCCAGGCCTGTGAGTAAGATAGCTGGATGTTGATGTGCGATTAGCCACGGGGATGTCTAAAGCACGCACCAACATGTTCCAGATTACATTATGCTGCAGCAGAACTACAGAACCAGTTGTGGTCTTACAAGCAACAACACAACTACTAACTTCACTAAGTGGTGTCAAAAGGGCTGGTTAGCGCCCCCCCACCACCCCGCCCCCTTACCTCCACCCATAAAAGGATCACAGGAGTAGAATGTTTGAACAGGTATATTAGCAATTGTAAGCTAATACACCTTTAGTCAAATTCACCAAATCATCTCAATATGGTACGCTATCTTACAGTTATGTGCACGCACTAAAAAAAACAAAAAAAAACACATATGACAAAGTGGTGCAGACCACACCACGCAACAACACCATCCTAGCCTTCGCAATGCACTTCCAGTGTGGGCGGTGCAGAGCTTCTGAGGGAGCACCCTATGGCATTGAAGGGAGAGGCGTTTGTTTTGATCGAGGCAAAATATCAACAAGCTTTCTCCAGAATGACCGACTACACCTTTAGACATTCACACACGCTACACTATACGACATTAATTAAAAGGTCTAGAACTCAAACAGTTAATTTCCCAAGTGCACAAATAACAGCCTAGGGTTTCCTGTAAACAACCTACATATGGGCAGGAGTGATGATTCAGCAGTTGGTGTGTGCAGGGTGCCAGTCTAAACCCCGGTGCGGTCAGGCTAAATTAGGGCGGGGTACATAAATCGTGCCTTCTGTATTGTACTGGAGTTAGTCAGTGGTCAAAGACAGAACTGCAGCCTCCCACAGAAATACCCATCTGTCAAAATAAAACAGTCACAATAGCAGTTTTTGGTTCGACCTTGTGAAGCATTGTGTGCAACAAAGCACAGCCCAATTAACGGTATCTTAAAGATGGTAATTTCCTTTGTGTTGGTGACATGTCTAGTATAGAAGCCAATCATTTTTTACAGTGCACCCACTGAGCTTCTTCAACGTTTGTGGACAAGGCGGAATCTTTCGTGCAACACACTTCTAGAGAAATGGAGGTTTGGGTCGAACCCAGGCTTTAAGAATAAGCGTTTGTTTCCCCACCATTTATAATGGTGCATGGCACACCCTCACTAATATCTTTAGTATTGAGCGTCCAGTGCAGCTCAATGGGGCTGCAATGATGAATCATGGCAAACATTTTAATAAGTGTCTAAATGCAGTACAGCATCATTATGTTCCCTCGCTGACCTGCCCTGGAATTAGCTTTCTCTTCTCGCTGTGTTGAAATGTTATCTCGCTCATAACTAAAAGGAATTAATGTGATGAGGCCTGCTAGAACCTTCACCCAAGTAACTTATCTGCTCCCAGTGGATGGGAGCTCCGGTTACGGTTACCCCAGTGGGCTGAGAGAGCACTAACAAGGGAGGAATGTGAAAGAGGCCTCTGAGGGCCGGACAGGACTTGGTAACAGAACAGAGAAGGCCCTTTGTTCCTGCACGCCATCCCCATCCCACCCCCACTCCTCTATGCAGATGTCTCCTGGAGCTAAGGTTCCCCGGGACATCCCGGGTTACGCAGAGCTTAGCACACACCGACAACCTGGTGACGAATCACAACAATGCCTTCATTCTTGAACATTTAAATAATTATTAACTGGAACAGCAATAATTCTAGGGCAGCGGAGATTTCACAGGATTTCACCACTATGGACACACCCACATATGACAGCTGTGATAGCTTAATGACAGCTTTGCCACAGCCTATGAGAGCACACGCACCATGCCTAGCGACTCAGCGCAGTGTCTAGACATCAGAAGGTTTCAAGCTGCAATAAGGAGAAGATCCATGTATTCTTCATAATAGGTGGACTCTAGACAGATAAAGGCCCTGTGAATGCTTAAGTAACGTAAAGTTAACTGGAGTCGCCATGAATGGCATTCAAATATGTTTCAGGATATGAGACCGCTGTATGCAGGTGTGAATGCAAGTAGCATGAACCCACGCTACACTTAAAGGTGATCTGCGATGAATGGCGGTGACATGCATCGGTATTAAGTAGCCTACGTTGTACAGTGCAGCTACACGCACCACTGATGTCAGAGACACGACACAACACAGGCTGCGTTTATGTATATTCACAGCTTTTCCCCCGCCATTACACCTAAAAAACACTTAACACCGCCAACCACAAGCCAAGAACAAAGGATATTTGTGGACAGAGCAAATGTGGTGTGAAGACTGTACATAGTAAACTGGCACATATCACAACTGTCCAGTATTACTACACAGCACATTACGCGAGCAGGTTTCCAAGCAAATGGAGGAAAAATTCTACAGTTGACCGCATAGCCAAATTTAAATAAGATGCTTAATATTATCAGACACAGAATGCTATCAGACATCAATATTGTAGTCGTTAGGAGACGATATTGAGACATGTTGATGCCAGGTGTGAATGCTAATAGCACTCAAGCTGCTCTGAATATAAGATGACACGATTGAAGAGAATTACATTGTTCTAAACATGAGATTCTGACAGAATACGGTGGGTAAAGAACTAACCAATTAAATGTTTATAAGCCAGAACAAAGATGGTACAGGGTACAATTACAGCTACATTTTTCCCTGACACAAGCATATTGATAAATGATGTTTATTTGCCATTCAAATATAGGGATGGCTGACGCTCTAATAATATTGATGGAGCTTCATATCGCATCATGGATGCCAAGCCAAGCTGTATGATAATTTGATTTGAAAGGTGTTTGCCACTTGTTGAGCCTTGCAGCTTTACCCAGACCTACTTTAGCGCATCACCCATCGATGCCTGTCACGACAGACAAGCATGTAAACATTCAAAACAACTGGATTAGATATGCTGTGCTCCCGACAGACAATATCAAGATGAACACGGACGAATTAGCAAAGAAAACAAAAGAGCAGGATGATGAAGTATTATATTCTCAGTACATTTCCACTGGAAGAGAATCTTGTTCATCAGCATGGCCTCATTAGGCTACTTATTTGTACTGTGTATAACTGGAGATACAACTGGACTGGAACAACATGTAGGTTCTTGAGGGAATTAACTTAATGAAATAAATTAGCTGCTGTAGTTGCCTTCAGTTGCCTAAATTAGCTGTAGGCGTGTTGCCTTCATACGTTTTGAGCCATACATTAAATGAATGCTCATTTTGCACGATCTCTACCTGTACAAACATTTACTTAAACTCCTAAAACTATGATGCCTTACAACTCTTCTAAAACACCTTGGGTGTTTTAAAAATATTTGAACCACACCATAGCACACGTCTTCTTAATCCTACTGTAAATTCTGGTTTGCAACAAAAATAATGTATGCTAAATCTCAAAAGAGAATATGGTCTGGAATTTGATATGAAACTAACTTAAATATGACATATTTGCTTGTAAAGCGCTTGAGTGGCCGGAAGGTTAGAAAAGCACTATATAAATGCAGAAAAGAAGCAGGTCTCCTATTATTAAGGTTCAATGCTTTCACTCTTTTGCTCTATTGTACATGTTGTAACTAGATTGATCTTTGTGATAAAACTGTAATAATAGGTTTAATACGTTGTAGTATAGTAATTGCACATTTTAATTTACTTCCCAATTTAACGTCTTGGCACTATAGTGTGCTATAGAAGCATAACGTGAGACTCAAATACATTTCTGTCCCTTAAATTGTGCCCAGATGTAGAAAGACATAATAATCTGAATCTGCACAGCTAGCTAAAACCAAGCCACGAGACTTAGGCTTGGCAAATATGCAGTTCTGTTCTCATTTTCTAGAAATGAAGAAAATTAATAATTTAACTTAAGTAGCCCTGATAAGTCTATAGATTCTATACAGCATTACTGTTTGGCAAACATAATGCCTCACCCTGATATATAAAAATGAGCAGTTAGGAGAGATTCCTGGCTGGAATGAGCACTCCATCCCACAAAAATGCCCCCGGAGGTCTGGCTCTTCGCTTACATCATAGCCAGAGTTACAGCCAGCTCGACTTGGACCTGCTTTTATCTGAACCACAACAGCAGTGTTTTTAAAAGCTTTCACTGTTTAAATGTACCCAAAAGAACTCTGCCATGGCATAACTCCGAAGCCTACAAGTAACAGCTCTAACTCATAGTCTCACGTAAAAGTGTATTTCAGCATCGAATGTAGCATAAAAGTTCAGGAGTGAAAATAATATCTGCATATAGTCAGCCTTTGTGCCAATGGGATTATCTTCTATATTGCCTCACACTTTAAAAATGCAGGATTTGGCCGTGGGTGCTGAACGCAGTGTTAACTATGGAGAAGAGACCAAGTATTCTGATATCCGGGATGTAAAAATAGGTTTACATTTTCCCTTACCTTAGGGTTGTACCACAGTTGCAGCCATTACAGGTTATATGCTTCAGGCTTTCCCAGTGCCATGCAATAATTCAATATATTAGCAGGGGGTAATACATCTCGGTCTAATCTCTCAGGTTAATATGCCGGATGGTAATATATCTCACAATATGACAGATGGACTACTCTGTTAATGAACTGGAGTAATGATTCTATAATACACCAGTTTTGGTATATTACTTTATCATAAGTGAACATGATACAGTCATACAGCATATTCTTAATGGGTTTTCAACCAAATATAAATAAAGTGGGGTAGATAGCTCATACCCTTTATATTTAGCATGCACCTTTGAACAGCCTAAAATTCTGTATAAAGTCATAATCCGTCTACAATTCTCCTACTAACACATATGTCAGTGAGACTGTACATGTTTACTTGATTCTTCTATTAAACTTGGGTTGACCAGAGAGCAAAGCACAAGAAATAGAGTTTCCATGAAGATAGCCTGTAAAGTAACCAAGTTCATTGCTCTCTGAATCCCCAGCAGCTGTTAAGGAGCCTTGCTCATGCTGCCGGGTACAGGCTCAGATTAGTCAGTGAAACATTCACTAAATCACAGAGAGGAAAAAAACAAAAATGTAAGGAAGAGGAAAATATCTTAACGAATGAGCAAGCGAGCTACTATCCAGCCCTGGCTATAATCTAAACCCATCCAATCACAGTTGCCTATAAATAACTAAACTTTCCCCTTAGTTTGCATGATTGTCCCTTAATATTAAAGGGAGAATATAATAATTCATATTATTATTTGTTAGTCTACTGTTATTGTACTGTATATTGTATACAAATATAGTTGCACCTAGAAGTTTGATAGTTAATCACATTTTCACCAGTCATTTACAGTCATGCATAAAGAAGTTAAATTTAGCATATTTCGGAGCATTCACAGCTGCCATTTATTTTCTGCACATAATAAAACACTAATTGAGAGTGGTTCATTTATGCCTACTCCTGCAGCGACCTAAGATTTCACACAGGCCCTTAAGGCTCTCATCAGTGCATTATACTCAAAACTAAAAAGTTCTGTTTTAAAAGCACTCGCGACACAAGACACTGAGCTCGCAGTCAAAAAGCCACTCAAGTAAAAAGCTGTCAAGGGCAGCAGGTGGTCTCCGTGCGATAAGCCTTCATGACAACGGCCAGGGCTCCATTCATACTTGAAAACAGCCCTCCAAACCTCTACAGAAAAGGCCTAAAAAGACGCTCTCATCTGATAACACGCTGAAGGGCAAGAGTGTCCGGCAGCGGCCTTTGTTAAGGGTCTTGCTTGTGCTCCAATGCACCGACATAGCCCCTGTTGTGCCAAAGGGCCAGCGCAGTAGATATACAACCGATGTTATTGTGCTGGAGCTGGAGAGGGAGGGAGCACCTGGAGTGTCTTCCCCGCCTGGGCTCGGGGGACGAGGGTGAGCTGACCTCAGCTGCTTCTGACCAGAGTAGGTTGGCAGGATATCAGAGGACAGACACTGACTTGTCCTCCACTCTATCTTCACCATCCCTCTAAAAATACACAGCGAGACAGTAGAGTGCTTGAGCTCACCCTCTGCGCTGGAGTTCTCGCCTTTTTGCTCCCGACGCCAACATTAATACAATGGACACCGACTGGCACCGGCACTTTCCCCAGATCTTTCCCCAACCTTCCCAAGGTGCAGTTGGTAACCCAGTCCTGCTGACAAACACTGGGTGAAAAGGAGTGGATCTCCACTACAATAAAGCCCACTTTAAAAAAAGGGAAGATTCCCTCTCCCTCCTGGTTGGAACTGGCCGTTAAAACTCTACATGCGTCGATCCTGCTAAAACTGAAAAGCAGACCCCTACCCCCTTCAATGTATCATCTGTCAAGAGGCTCATATACATCTTAATAGAATAATTTGTGGATTATGCTGTGCTCATCCCTGGTCTGCTATTACTGACACAAACAGTTATTTTCTGAAATTATACTCTGCATACTTGCAGATTTCTCATCTTTTCATTATTAAGCCCAAACCCCTACAATATATGAGCGTACGTAGTTGAAAAAGACTAACTTGCTGTCTCATGTGTATTCGAAGCGAAGTGGGACACTGAATGATGTGCTAATAAGGGAGAATCCTGTGGGATGGCGAGCAGGGAGAGAGACACTGCCCTGGCTGAGAGAGACTGTACAGCAGGAAAAACCCTGGAATGTACATTTGAGGATTGGCTGCTTCTACCGAACAACACTCAGCTGTCTAACAAATCTCCAAATGCAGAGAAAAACACTGATGCAACATGCAGTGTGTGTTTGTTGGTGAAGCTCAAGTTCAGAGTTTGACACTCGCTATTGTGCTTCCCATAAGATATTACAGAAAAACAAGGTAAGGAATATGAAATGGTTCAAATAATCAGATTCAAGAAATATAAGAACAATAAAATGGTATTGCATTGGATGGTAAAAATCAAATTAGGGGCCAGATATTGTCTGTGTGTTCGACTCAAAGACACCGTTGAAGGTCATTGATTTGAGTCCCAAAGTTGGCCTACAGCACCTTTAATCATCCTTGGGCAAAAATGGCTAAACATTATCTGCTGTTTGTGTTTGTACTCATGCAGCAGTACAAATATCTTGGGATTTTAATTGATGACACGCTGACCTTTGACTCTCATGTGGATATGGTGTGTAAGAAAGCCCATCAGCGCATGCATTTTTTTCGTGAACTAAGGAATTTTAATGTTGATTGTACTTTTATGAGAATGTTTTACTCTTGTTTTATTGAATCAATCCTCACTTTT
>JAODOY010053106.1:0-18349 GCA_025399855.1 Forbesichthys papilliferus | reverse complement strand
CCAGTTAAAGGTAGTCAGTGATTGCAACACAATACACTTAGTGAAGTTAAGCAAATATCTGCTCATGGTCTGCTAGCCCATTCTCTGTACATGCTGAAAACTTTAATCTAGTGTTTCTACACTGCCCTGGTTTTGTAATAAGGAACACAAATTGGTGCAGGCCGCACAACACTGTGTTACCAATGTGGGTGTGACAGATTCTGAGGGAGCACCCTATGGCATCGACTGGATTTCTATATTATCAATAATGTACTTATCCTATTAATCAAAAGAATAATCGATTAGTCGGGAAAAAATAATCGATAGATTAATCGACCAAAAAAAGAATCGTTTGGTACAGCACTAAAGCTTGTGCTACTCTATCCTCGCTACATGTATAGATTCTAATGTTTATAACCTGCTCCCTTCCCAGCGCTTTGCTGCGGTAATAATGAGAATACGAGAGCCCAGGACAACTGCTCTCATCTTCAGCTCTGGAAAGATGGTGTGCACTGGAGCCAAGAGGTTGGTGGATCATATGGACATGCTGTGCATCATTATTTGATGTGACAAGCTGTCAGACGAGTACTTTCTTTTCTTCATTTTGTCACACATGCCGTTGTTTGATGTCTCTGTTTTCTCCAGCGAGGAGCAGTCTAGGTTGGCAGCCAGGAAGTACGCCCGTGTTGTACAGAAGCTGGATTTCCCCGCCAAGTTTTTGGACTTCAAGATTCAGAACATGGTGGGCAGCTGTGATGTCAAGTTCCCCATCAGGCTTGAAGGACTGGTCCTCACACATCAACAGTTCAGCAGGTAACACTATTAGTTCCCCTCTACCTGGGGAATGTGTAGAATTTGTGACAGCCATAAAAACTAAGGACATTTAAGTTTTTTTATGTAATAAAGTAGTAATAATTACCGCAATTACAGTCTACTTTATTACCGCTTGTAATAAAGTAGACTGTAGCCTACAGAGGCTACAGTCTGTGGTTGCAAATTAGGGGCTATTCAATGTACAATGCAAAACTATACCAAATATATTTTGCAAAATGAATCAAGCTTTCTGTAATTACTTTTTGTAATTGTGCCTCTCCACTATACAGTGTCAATATTGTGTAACCAAATTGTATTACCTTCTCAGTCGATATGCTTGTTCTTCTGATGTTCATCCATTTAATTTCCCTTGTCAAAAATATTCCCAGTTGCCTACTCAATCCATCTATCCTACACTGCAAGAAAGGCAGCATGTTTTGATAGACTGACAGTTGGCATAAAGTTAATTACATTTTGCAACTGTACCGGATTTCTAAATGTACAGTTGAATGATATTAATATACTTGTGTATATGTGTGTGTCTGCCCTTTTCTAGTTATGAGCCAGAGCTTTTCCCAGGTCTGATTTACAGAATGATCAAGCCTAGGATTGTTTTGCTAATCTTTGTCTCTGGGAAGGTGGTTCTCACAGGTAACATGGTCTCTCTTCTATTAGATGTTATTAATAGATATCGTCTGAAGGTCATATTTTGATGTTTCATAATATTCTAACATGATGAATAGGTTGCAATGGAATTTTACCCATTCACAGTAGGAGCTGCAGGTGTTATTGTAAATGGACTCCATTTATATAGCACTTTTCTAACCTTTGTGGTATTTCTGAAATATCGTGGCATTTTGAAAAGTCTATTTCAGACATTCAAAGTCATGATAGTCATTTCATAATGTTTAAGTTTTTTAGATTTTGAGAGGTCTCAACAAATCATGCTAATGCACACGCTATTGTGTTATTCATTAAGCCCTTTTCACACATTGTTCCTGATAAATGACTGTTCTTGCCTGTTCATACATGCTGTGGTTAATTCTGGAATAGTACAATATGTGAATTTGCTATTGCTTACAAATGTATTCACTTTGTGTTCTAACCAAGAATAATAATATATATATATATATATTTTTTTTTAATTACACCAAATCTATTACAGCATTATTGTTCACGGAGAACAGACTGGGGCCACTTTTGGTGGGGCCAAAAGAGGTCATTGTTAATAGTATTTTTTCATTGCCTAGCAAAAACAGTAAATCTCAACAAAACAAAATAACTTGATTGTAAAGTTGTGCACTAATGTTCAAAGCGTATAAAATATTTATTTATAACTTAAATACAGTCTTAGGATTGGTTTGCTCACTCCACGTGAACACTTCTTACATCAGAATGAAGTGCTTGTTTGTGCATTGGTTCTGCTTTCATCACACCACAGCCATACCGGCATTTTCAAAGGAATGTTACTAGTTCACAATGTGGGAAATTGGGGGAGCGGATAAGTTATTCGACCCCTGTTCCTGTTGACACATTAGGAACAGTCTCTGTAAAATGCAGGGTTATACAGCATGTGTGAAAAGGGCTTTACATAGTGTGCTTTAAAATTGACCAGAATGCAGTCAAATTAAAATTTCCTGGGGAAGGACCCCCAGACCCCCCATATAGGAACCCCTTCCTTACAAACCAATTTAACTACCAGTCTGAATGTTGACATTTGTAGTACCTTTGCAAAATATCACATTCATCTGAGTGCCTGTTTTTCCGTTCAATATAGGTCACGGAAATTTTGATTAGTCAGGGAATTTGACATTTGACTTAGAGTGGGAACCCTGAAATATACAGTTGCATCTCAATACATTTGAATATTGTGGAAAAGTTTTAAGTAATTTTAATGAATTCAATTGACAAGTGAAACTCATATCGAGGATTAATTGCAGGCAGTCAGACATCATTGACTTAATTTAGTCATGCATTATTTGTACTTACCGAAATCATGTTTGTATTACAAGGTGCTAAGGTGAGAGGAGAAATCTATGAGGCATTTGAGAACATCTATCCCATTCTAAAAGGCTTCCGGAAGACGACGTAGACTGTTTTTTTTTTCCTTCTCTCAATGTGCGCCTGCCCCATTCACCATTTTTATTTTTCTAATGAACATTATACTCAAGCTTCTTGGACTACTGTAGGAGCTGTTGTACATGAATGTGGTTGGCATATTTGTTTTGGGCCACTGTCCAAGTAGAATGAGAGGAACACATTTTTACAGGCTTTTGTCTTACATGTGTGGGCAGAGGTTTCTGGACAACAAAGTTCCCTTTGACTGCCAATGGATATGTGTTGTCCCATCCCTTGTTGTACATACATGACTGTAAAAGGGTACAAATATAGCTCTAGGTCTCAAGTGTTTATTAGGAGGAAAATGCTATAGCTTTTAATGTTGTATGATCCAGTTTTGAATTTCGAATTGATTTTAAGCCATGTCAATACTGTTTTTGTTTTTAAACCCAGTTTTATTGATCAAGCTCAGCTTGTCTCTAATGGCACTATTTTACTTAACATTCCTTTTCCATGTTAGTATTTTTTTCAGTCAGTTTGAGTTTTTCAGTAGCAAGTGTCTGGAATTAAGCTTGTTTAACTTTGTTCTGGCTATCTATATAACTTGATATGATGAGGTCAATATACTACAAGTATCAAACAATAATGTTTCAATATATGATGGATCAAATTCAAAGTTAAAACAGAACTTTGCCTCACTCTCATCCATGGCAGATACAAGTGTAAATTACTGCTTTTCAACACATTCTAAATTTTAACATTTCTAAATAATTTTAAATGACCATTTTTAGCATTATTGTCAGTAGATGTTATAGGCTGGATTTGGAATTAAATTTTAATAAGAAATTCAACATTTAAGTGTAAAGAAAAGATGCACTTGTTCCCTCAGATAATGTTACTCTGGCTCTTGTATTACTAGCACTGAAAGGCAGTTGAGGTAAGTACATTTTCTCCAAGTTCTTGTGTTCAAGTTTGCTTTTTTTGCCACATTAAAATTGTATTTAAAAGTTGTGCTTTCATAATTGGTCTTTGGACATGTTAATGTATTTGCTGAAGTAGATCTGTTTTATTTAAATAGGGTGAAATATTTGTAATTTTTACAGTATGCTGATTAGCTGAACACATTTGATGTTTGTCATTACCAACCAAGTGTTGATATTCAAAGCAGCAACAGTAATAATGAATGCTATTGTTATATTTCATGGTTTATAATTGTTTTAATTGCAATTGAACTCTGCGAGACAAAACAAAGCTATTTTTTGGCACATTGATAGAGTATACAATGTTGGAAGCTTATGCACATTCGCATGTGGTGCTACCAATGGGCAAATGTTGCACACAAATGGCAATTCACACAGAATTTCCATTTATAGATAATGTAAGCAATGCTGGCAAAGGATGGTTGATTTTTGAACTCTGATTCAAATAAATACACCTTTTCTTTCAGTGCCATAGGGTGCTCACTCGGTAGTGCCGACCCCCATGGTGGACAAGAGTGCTTGGCTCAGAGTTTTCTGTTTAGAGCCAGAGCTGTACAGGAACAGAGATTTTAGTATCTGTCCCATCTTAGTATTTCACTAACCCCACCTTTTAAATGTATGTAAATGCAAGAATTTTAAACCAGAGTTTGATTTTAACTTTCATTGTTTGACCTACAATAAAACTGGTGGAATTACATGTTTGGCTATTCCACTTTGCATTCTTGTTCTGTGTGCTGAGATTGTCCTGCTGATTCAAATCTGTCTGATCATAAAAATGCTGCTTGAAAATCCAGTTTAGTTTGAAAATATTATGCTGCTAATTGCTTAAGAAATGTGTATATTGTCTCTCGTCAGAACTTGTAATGCGCTTTAATTTATTGGATATTTCACTTCAATACATTTCTATTGTGCAATATACAAACTTTAAACAGACATTATGGATTTAAAAAAAACATTGAATATATTGTCTGCAGAAAATCATGGTCATATACACATCCAGTATATCAAATACTAGACCTAAACTCAAGAATCAACTAGGCCCTTGGAGTATAACAAGCCTGTTAGTTTAGGCCTATATTTGTTGCTCTGAGCTGAAATCCTGCTTCCAAATGAATTCAGGACTGTAGCAGCTGCCTTGGTTACAGCTCATGGAGCAAGTGTACACAGCCAATGTGCCCCAGTCAATACTGGCACCTTTCGAATCCACAGATAGACTGTTCAACAGTTGGGGCATCACCTATAGATATATATAAATAAATGTGCACATTATTAGCTTATGGTTGCAGAAAATGGAGGCCAATGTGTGAGAAGCATTAAACAGACATGTATTCCCACTAGATTCATTACTAGACACTTAAAGTGTATAAAACTGTCCGACTTCATTCCTTTAAATCTTCTGGTATGAACCCATTATTAGTTACCTGAAACTCGAAGGTTCTCTTGGTACCACACGAGCATGGTGGAATATCCTGTTCAGAGGGAACATGCTGTGTTGAGACCCATATGGCAGAGCCTCCTCGACTGTAGCGCAGCACCTATACAAGATCAACCAAGCTGTTAACACAACGGTACTCATACTGAACATTAACCTGGATGTTTCTAATTCCTTCACCCTACAGTACAACAGAAGCATATTAAAATCTAAATTAGATTCTGATATAATAAAGTATGTGAATAGGCGTCAGTTCTATTTACCTGGTGTGGTTCTGAAGAGATCCTCTTCTTGAACCTCTGGAACACTTTGTTTTCTTCGCTCTCATGTGTAGCCATCTCATCCAAGTCTATCTCTGCTAGCTCTGAACACAGTTAGCCGTGTGTAGGATGGGACAGAAAATAAACAGACCTGTTATCTCCAGGACATGACATTGATAGATTATTTCAACAATCAAGGTGTGCTATTCTAAATCATACGATTGTTTTATTTATATATAAAAAACTCAAAGATGAAAAACTGCACAAAATCTTTAAAACAATGGCAGCCAACCTTCTTCTAAGGAAGGCTGATGTGTGCTCTCTTCTTTGTACTCCTGTTTGTCCTCATTCTCCTGCCCCTGCTCCTCCGGCTCAGTGACCAGCTCGAACTCAGGAAAAAGGAATGGTATGGCTGAGTCTGTGGAGCTCACTACACAGAGGGTGAAGGCAATTCACTATTCAGCTGACCACTGCACACTGTATTCAGCTGACCACTGCATAACGTGTAGAGGAGTGACACAGATTTACACATTATTTTTCACATGGAAATATTCTAGAAAAGCACATAAGCGTGCGCGCGCACACACACTCACACACACACCTTTGCTTTTGCTGCAGCACTCCTTGTGTGTGTGTTTCCAATGGAGTGTCTGGTGATGCTTGCTACAGTAGGTTGGAACATGACAGCGGGAGCACGCTTTACTGCCAGGACAACCACACACCCAGCATAACTTTATTCCAGATGCAGGTAGCACATTTTGGTTTGGCTCAGCATTACTATAGGGTTCATCCTCTGGAATATAGACAGACTTCAATAAATGTTTCATGACACAAAGCAAGATTCTACCATACATTCTAATTGTCAACATAATGACCAAATGGTAAACTCAATAAAATAATGATATAAAACCACCTGATGGAGGATCATATGGGTAGAAGTCATTCCTTCTGGGTAGCTGGCTTCTAAATACTGTAAGAATCCAATTATATCACGATTACTAAATCAAACAAGTACGTATGTTTTCAATAAAACTTAAGTAAAAATAAGAATGATTGTATTGATACCTTTCATACAACGACTATCGTTGCGAATGTAGCAAGTCGGTGTTTTGCAGCAGAATAAAAACAGTGTTCTGTGAAAACTTGTGTCCTGACCATAGATGGGCCCATACACCTGCAAAAGTGGATACTTCAATGAGAACACAGGATCTAATTTGAGTTCAGATCATAACAACGTATGCGTTACACCATATGTGACCACAAGGACCACGATTGCTCTGTGATTTTGTTATTGTCGTGCCCACATGAAGTAAAAAATAAATAAATAAATAAAAATTCAAATTCAGTTTTATAAACAATCTGAGGAATAAGCAATAACAACAAGCGTTTAAATGGGCAACAGCTACCGACGTGGTCAGTGGTCACATATTTTAGTGTAACACCAGCAGGAAGCGGTAGGTATGTTTACTCTGGGTACAAACCGGTGAAAAATACGTTTCTGCTCGTACAGGTTACAGCCATACGGGGCCAGTTTACCTAGTTCAACACTAACCTGCAAAAGAAAAGCCATTGGCATATGGCATATTTCACACTCTAACGTAGGAAGGCAGGGGAGGTCTGTCAAGCTGAGCCATGCTGGTCTTCCCCCAACTTTACTAGGGAATTGTGCGCTCTGAAGCTGCCAGGGTTTCGCATCCTCCAAAAATCCTAGAACAACCTCTTTCCTTTCTGTCACCGATATGTTGTGTTCAGCCATAGTAACATGAAATACCTACATCAAGTAAGTATCAATCGTGTTGACATGTGAAGAAAAATGTTGCATTCACAACTTACAATGCATCACATTCAGGATGTGAGCACTGTTATGAAATTCGTCCGGGGGAAATAAACATCGACGTCTATACGGTTCCTTGATTGAAGAAACTAACGTTACTTATTGCAGAAATTAATACAATAAAGACTCTTAGATAAACATTATTAAACACAATACCGACTATCGTACATACATGAACTATGTGCTACACATTGGCATAGACTATTTGCATGAATACAATACTTTATGAGGCTGTGACATTTACAAAATGCTCAACTACAGTAGATGTCTGCATTGGCATAGGTTAATGTTAAAGGTGAGTGAAAGTAACACTGCCTATATTGTGTAATCTACTGTATACCTATTTATTTGCAGTGTGAGTTCGCGCCCCCGTCTGTATGGGCGCATAGAGGCCGATTCGTAGACTATAATCAATGAACTCACTTTAATAACATGCACTGAATGGTAATATATTTTATAAGTATAACATCCTAATATCAATGCCACTATATTAGGAGACACTTTTTATTTTGTTAATAATCTTGGAAGTGATACATCATCTCTCTCTCTCTCTCTCTCTCTCTCTCTCTCTCTCTCTCTCTCTCTCTCTCTCTCTCGTATGACGGTTTATGATGTCATCTGATTCCAGAGGAAGAGAGGTTGGGGGCGACTTTCATAATGGAACAAACTGCAGCAGACTGACGACTGTAACACCCGTCTTTGGGTGTTTCAGCGGTTTGACGATTATTCGAACTTGTCGTAGGCTGTTATGCGGCCGATACAGAGAATGGAGAATAATATCGCACAATAGCAACAAAAAGCCACGGAGCTGTTGAGTCGCTGATAATGGGAGACGTAAAAACCCTTCCATATCAGGACTGAATCCACGAATCGTCCTGTACTTTTCTCCCACATGCCGATGCCTCCGCAGGGCGATGAAGCATACAAACAACCGGCGGCTTCCCCTGCGCCCCCTGTCCCACCGAGGAGGCTCCGAAGCCAGGGTAAGGGGTCCGGCAGGGCTCGATTATCCAAAGCAGGCTTATTGGGAGATAGAAGAGGAGAGAGGCGGGTTAAGTGTGTATTGGTAGGCGACGGAGCTGTAGGGAAAACCAGCCTGGTTGTCAGCTACACCACTAATGGCTATCCCACTGAGTATGTCCCCACGGCATTTGACAACTTCTCAGGTAGGTTATAACAAAATAGTTGTATATTGGCTGCCTAGCTGCATATAAATAACTTAATCGATAGCCAAGGTTATACGCATCTGTGTGTGTGTGTGTGTGTGTGTGTGTGTGTGTGTGTGTGTGTGTGTTGCGTCCTGCCTTGCCTCTATAGCTGTGGTATCTGTGGACGGCCGGCCAGTCAAACTACAACTCTGTGACACAGCTGGGCAGGTAAATACACCACCCCCCACCCCCCCTCCACACACACACACACACACGCACATGCACACGCACGCACGCACACACACACACGCACAAACATACAAAGATACAAAAAGTCCTGTCTTACTACACTACACAGATGCGACAAGGCACAATGTGTGCTTCTTTGTTATCTCTGGAGTTTTAGCACACACTCACACACACACACACACACACACGTCATTCCTATACTCCCACAATAAGAATGGCATTGATTGATTGCTCACTTTTCACTGTCATCTCTTTAGGTTTAGGAAGTATGCTACTATCACATAAAACAGGGTGGTAAAGACAGAAAGAGAACTGAATCGCGAAAGATGTGCAAAGAGACAGGGAAAGTATACGTACAGTAATCATAGCTTAGCATCAGTCAATAAACAGACAACTGAGAGGTGTGTTAGCTACATGTTAGCTACATGTTAGCTACATGTTAGCTACATGTTAGCTACACCGGTGGTGCTCCCTCCCCAGCTTGTCGTTTTCCTCTGGGCCGCTATGAAGTCATGGAGCGACAGTGTCTGATGATTCTCTCTCCCCTCTGTCTCGTGTTGCTCTCCCCCTCTCTCCCCCGGCGGCCCCAGGATGAGTTCGACAAGCTGCGTCCTCTTTGCTACACCCACACAGATGTCTTTCTGCTGTGCTTCAGCGTGGTCAGCCCCGCCTCTTTCCAGAATGTTCCTGAAAAGTGGGTTCCGGAGATCCGCCGGCATGCCCCATTCACTCCTCTGGTCCTTGTCGGGACACAATGTGACCTCAGGGAGGATGTTAAGGTGTGTTCGATGACGCTAATGGTTGTTGTAGGCATCCATTAAAACTATGTTTGGCCTTAAACGCCAGGTTAAAGGTCATAACTGTGTTTTGTTTATGTACATCGATTCATATTTCAGTATAATTTTTAAAAATAGAATAATCTATACAAATGTTGATATTTGCTTCAGATTCTCATTGAGCTGGCTAAGTACAGAGAGCGTCCTGTGGAACCCGGGGAGGCGAGGGCCTGTGCAGATGAAATTGGAGCTGTGGCCTACGTGGAATGCTCCTCTCTGACACAGAAGAACCTGAAGGAAGTCTTTGATGCAGCCATTCTGGCTAGCCTGCAAAACGACGACTCCCGTAAGGCTGCGGGAGGGAAACATAAACGACAACGACAGAAGAAGAACACACCAGGCAAGATGAAGAAGCTGTCCAAGTCATGGTGGAAGAGGTACTGCTGCCTAGCCTAGTGGATCTGTGAAATATTTGTAGGGTATACAATGGATTTAAGCTGCAGACCTGTTTGGCCATCGCCTCGTCTGTTGGGTTTATTGTAGGTCTTGCTCAGACTATAGCTTTATTCTGGTTGCTGAATCATATTGGGCACCTGAGAAGGAACTGCTGCAGTGTGGCCTAGAACTGACAAGTGTTCTGCCTTAGATCATAATAACACATTTATTTTGGTTCCTGGTTTTACTTGTCTCAGTTAAAGTAGAGTTGACCTTTAAACCAAGCCTGACTAGACCTATGGGGTTTTCTAGTCTGGATTTGTTTTACATCTGGTCTGAATTATGCTTGGATTGTTCTAGCAGACTAGACTACTAATAATTATAATGCAATAGAGTAATATTGTTTCTATTACTATTCAATGTATACTTCTGTGTGGTCTTCACATCCATGCAAACTGTCCACTTTTTAATCTTTTGCTCTGAAAACAAATACTTTTAAAGCAATTGTACTTATGTTAAAGCTATCAACTAACATGCCTGTCTGTCTTTACATACTGTGAGTTATATCAGATTTTTATTTTATATCTGATTAAATGTGAGACTAGGTAATATCTGACTGACCTAATAGCCCCTTTTTAGATTTAGTCTGGCTCAAACCTGTTCAGTTGCCGATTCATCCTTAACGTACCTCTGGAAAACCAGTACTGTCTCCAACTTGAACCAGAGAAGACCTCTAATCAGCATAACACCTGTGGGAGTTTCCACAGGCAAGCCGTATGCATTACTCAAACACCCACATTGGGCCTCTGTGAACACGGAAAATGTGTTGTTGTTTAAAGTTTACCGTGGCCTTAAGAGAAGCACTTACGGGTCAGAGTGAAAAAGGCCATAGATGTTTAAGGCTCGTATTACATTTGGAAAAGCATAATGTTAATGGCCAATATAATTGTCATACATCACTCAAAGATCACAGGGGTCTTGTTTCAACAGTTGCTGATTTTTGTTCAGCATTGTTTCATAAATTTAAGAGCATCCCTTTAAACACAGGTTCATAACAGCCCATGTTCTATTTAGTTATACCATAGACATAAAGCAACCATTATTGTCACGGTGGGTGATTGGCATCACAATGAGTGGGGAATCTGAAAAATATAAAATGCTTAACAACAGTCTGAAGTAGCCTCTGTTAGGCAGGAATGCCACATGTGACAAAACACTTGTGCTCCCTAACAATAAGTTATATCCCTCACAAAACACTGCAGTCAACTGCCAACCTTATTTTTCCAAGTAATCCATAATGATCCATCCTATACCCTGTAACCCTCCTGTAGTTGTTATACCCTCTGCTCCACCGCTGCTTAGAGCTCTCTGCCGCAAGGAAAGTCATGAATACGTATATAGGTCTGTTCTGTTAATTTTTAGCATGCAGTGATTATGTGCATCTAATCCTTTGAATGTTGAGCTATTTAAGTATTCAGTGAGGTATTTTATATCAATGTGTGTGTAGTGGTGTATGAGTATTTGACTCATTCAGATATCATGAGCTTGGCCATTGTTCACAAAATATACATTTCTACTGGGCTACATTGCTAGCCAAGATCTCCCCACCCTATGCAGTAGAAGTAGTAAGTGCTGAAGAGTATGAACTGGCTAGCCGCTAGATAGTATTGTAGCTGATGTAGCAGCATACTTCAGCTACAATACTATCTAGAGGGCAGCAAGCAAATGTGAATGAGCTGACAATTGCTCGTTCCTATGATAGAAAATACATTGTTTCTGACTGGGTCATAAGCATAAAGCACTGTCTGTTTTCTAATGTGTGTGTGTTGGTGGAAGGAATTAGGCTAAAGTTAACAGATATTTAGTACAAGTCATTTAAAATGTACGACTATTCATACTTTATCTAATAATTAAGGCCAAATTTACACAGTTACAAAAAAGATCTGATTGTATTTATAATGTACATAATACTTAATATTTTATTTATACATACTATTTTTACTGTACATTGTTTACATTATATTTACTATTTTATAAATCATACACAAACATTGTTGATAATGTTTATAAATTCCATCATTTCCAGGATTCCTGTGTGCCGTACAAACCTAAGTTAGAACTGTAATGTTTTATCATTTGTGCAATGTGTAATTCCCCGTCTGAGTAATAGATGGTAATAGATGGCTGTGCTATGTAGAAGTGGTGTGGTGGGTCTCTGAAAGTGAATGATGATGAAAATAATTTGGGATGGGGAAAATGCCAAAAAATAGTTTTATACAAGAAACCAAGTTACAGGAACTGTTTGTTAGAGAGTAGAGTGAAGAGTTACAAGAATGAAGTTGAAAATCTGTTGTGTGGATCCTGTGGTTCATGTGAAAAACGAATGGTCAGTAATCAGATCAACTGCTTATAATTTACAGAGCTGTTGCCAAACTGGCAGGAAATGTATTCCCTAATATTTAGCCAGGTGGTTACACCAAATACAGTATAACCAAATAGTGCCTTACATAAATGTATATGTTTTACAATGTGGAACAGACTGAAGTGATTATTCAAAAGTACTGTTGTATGTTACGGAATGATCATGTTAACACAATGCCCTTCAGCTCTGAGTATTACAGTATTACAGGAATGCTGTATAGTAATGCCAGGTGTAATTACAATGAAAAGCTGGAGACTTGTGGTAGTAACCATCGCATGTCCTTGACTTTTAGTTTGACTAATGTATGTTATTGGTTGATGTCCCTTAACACATGCCAAATCACGCACCGTGTGATACCTGCATTATAGGCTTTCACTGTAGAGCAAATAGAGGTTTTATATTGATGTTGTGGGATAAGAATGTACTTGTCTAAATGTATTAGTTGCTTAAATTATGGCTCATTTTTACAGTTTTATACCTTTGTAAAATAAATATATATGGCATTGTATTGTGTATTCTCTATTTTGCTGACTTTTCAACCCTTGGGAAAATGACATGGTGTACAGATGACTCATAACTAAAACGGCTCTGCCAATTGTACTATTACAATAGTATTAATACTATTGTAATAGTAGCAGCCATAGTATTTATTTAAGGAATATCACATTTACATACTGTGTGTTTATTTGGTGCATGCCACTTTCTTTAAATATTAAGTTACAAGCTGTTAAATGTGAAGTGGCAGTATGAACCAGAAAAAATAAAGAAGAAAATGATTCATGATCCTTATAGTCAATACAAATTTAAATGAGTAGCAAGTATGACTATTGGGCTCTTATTTGTAATAACAAACAGTTTATTATTACATTTAGTGACCAGGGAAATGTTCTGTCATGTTTTTCCTTTCTCTTTTACATTAAAAAATGCCATGCTCAACAGTCACATGACCAGAAATATAGTTTGTATCTAAATGATAGCCTTTGTGTTGAATAAGTGCAAAAGTGAATCTCTCAGGTCATAGTGTTAACTTTCATGAGGGAGTTGCAATGCTTCAGCTGCAGTATAACCGTTATCGACTAGACTGTATCAGTATTTTGTTTACATTAAGTCATTTTCTTTCAGTTGCTCTTGGAAATGTCTTTTATATCTGACAATTGTGAGTATGTAATGTGAACGATAGTGCTTGTTAGATCTGAACCGCCCCCCCTTGTTTAATTGAGCAATGGCTTGTGCATCAGAGTTGTTCAGCTGTTGTTGTGCAGTGTGTTGCTCCCAGTTGAAACGGAACTGCACGTTGAAATACAAATATTTTACTGGGCCATGAATGCATTTTATACACTAATGCCTCTGTGTGATTAATACAAATACATCAAGCAGGGTGCTTGACACATTTGTCACCCTTTGTGTCTTGTTGACAGGACAGGACCATATCCCAGAGAACAAAGTGTGCCTTAATAAGTCACCACTATTCATTTCAAATGGAAAAAGGTTTTTACAGTCTGCATTCAAACACACTTCATGAGATACCCTCTCTGAATGTGTGTTGGGTGTTATATAACTTGGGAGGAGCCACAGTGACATCGTCTAACACACTCTTAACAAGCAGAGTTGAAATACCATCCCTGCTTTCTTAACATGCTGTTTAATCCAGTGTGTGTGAGAGAGAGAGAGAGAGAGAGATAGAGAGCTGTAGTGAGTGTGGGATAGTGCATGAAAGACCAAAACAAAGAAAAAATGATGTGGTGGAAATTGAGTGAGAGAGAACGACAACAGATGTAAGAGCGTGAATGCAGTGTGTCAGTGTGTGTGTGTGTGCGTGAGCGTGTGCATGTGCGTGTGTGAGTGAGTGGGTGAGGGGTTTCAGAAAGGACAAGATAAGGGGTGACTCAGTCAAAGACAGCTGGACAACTGGAGAGAAAGACTAAGCTGGTGTGACAAATAAAGTATCTGGATTACTTCAGATATGGAAAACGGCCTGTGAGAGGTGGTGTGTGAGATTTTTATGCACAATAATGTCTGAGAAATAGCCCGACATTGTGTCATTCTTATTTGGATAAAGAGACACTTCATGATTGTCGTGTGTTGGTCTCTCATTATGTTTTAACTAAACAAAGTAACAATGTTCAAAAACATACCAGTGTTGAATTAGAAATGTTGATTCACTTCCACTTATATCAACAGGCAATTTGAACTACAAACATTCTGGTCTACTTGCTCTTTTAACCTTTAAAATACCACTGTCTGTCAAACCTGTGACTGTACAAACAGGACGCTATTGTACTTATCTGGTTTCTGGAACCCAAATCTGGGCCGAAATGATTACTGCCGCCTCTCAAATAATTCTGCAGGAATTTGTGTCAGAGGTTAGTGCCTGGTCAATGCAAAAGGCAAAGCCTTGCAAAGTTAGATAGCACTACTATATACGGTTTAATCTTAACAAATTTTTTATCATGTGTGAAAAAACAATAATAATCAATTAAAATCAAATAAATTCATATTCTATTACCCAAAAAGAAACACCTTGCATTTGCAAACAGGCCATAACCAATAATAACATTGTAACATTGATACTGTGACTGATTGCTAGCACTGTTTCTATTCTACAAGCTGCAATGATTTTGTTTAACAATATCAATCTATTCCACTCTGTTGTTCTCCCGCCATTTCTCCTCTGTCACTTATTCTAATTGTTATTCTTATTCATATGTGGTCTATTTCTCTCTTTTTCTCTCTTACCAGTCAAACCTTGAAAAAATAGAGGTTGTTTATTTTTGTACTGGTCATGTTTGTAATTGCAGCTGACATTGTGTGTGTGCACGTGTGCGTGCGTGTGCATATGTGTGTGCGTGTGTGTGTGTGTGTGTGTGTGTGTGTGTGTGTGTCTGGTGGGATTCACACATTGAGAAATAGATTAAAATACACAGTCCTTTACTGACATGCTGATACCTTCAATATGTAGGTAATAACTACATTCAGTATATACAGGTTTATTTATTTCTTCTGTATCGGTATCGGGATTGAAAAATCTGGATCGTGCCATATAGTTAATATGCTTTGCAAGTAGCCTATACGCTTCAGAATGATCTACCTTGAGCCTGTACTCAGGTATAAATATACATATATTTCAGGTATAACGTGAATCATTACAAGTTGATGAACAATTGCAGAAGAAAAATAAATGATATAAAAAACTCCCTTTGCACACACAATTCCTCACTGTAACTCCTGACTCTCTTCTACAGAAACAGTCTTACTATACCACCACCTTTCCAATTCTACAATTCTTTCCAATCTTAGTTCCAAAGGAAAAGGAAGATGAAAGACAATATGGTATATAGGAGATGGGAAAGTTTGAAATGACAGTAGAAGGAAAGGAGAGACAGGAGAACAGGAGGAGAGGAAGATAACTAAGGAAATTGCAAATGGCCAGAAGAGTGAAATGTAACAGATGTAATTCAAGGGAACATGAGAGATTAAAGAGAAGACCATCATGGGTGTGAAGAAGGAAAGCTCTTTTGTGAAGTAGGAGGCAGCAAATCCCAAACCAGCGAAGGTAGAAAAGGAAGTGAGGGATTGAGAGGAAAAAGAGGGGTGTTTTCCTGTTTTTGTACAACCAGCCTGTCCAACTGTCGGGACATTCATCTGATGTCTCACAGATACTGATAGATGCAAACGCAGACAGAGTATGCCTGAACGTGACATATCCTGCCAGATGACACTGACACTGACACTGACACTGTTACTGTGTGTGAGTAGACAATGTTCATACATTCATTATTAAATACATTTGTATAAATGGCCATTTTTTAAGACAGAATGTATGAACATATTGTGTTAAATTCTAGGGTCGCTACTCAGATACAAGCATGTCAACAGAATGACAAAATATATTGAATGCCATAATGTACATACCATTTATAGTCCTTTAGTCACCACGCGTTTAGTTGTGAAAGCAGGCAGGCCATTAAAGTTACAACAGCAGTGCTATCCTTCCTTCCTTACTTCCTTCCTTCATTCCTTCGGTTTAATTTTACTGTTGTTGTGTCTCCAGACCCACAATATACTTAGTGAATAGGGTCTAGACACTCTCCATTGGGAATTATTTGCGGTCTCTGAATCCTAATGGACCTCAAGATCATTTTTAAACTATTGGAGCAGGTTTAACCAATACATGTTACAACAGCTTGCATCGCTTCATCTAGCTCTATCACCACTTTGAAACAACATCATTGCACTTAGCCACCACACTGGTTGCTGATTGGTCCTATGTCCAGAGCGGCTGTGTGAACGCTAAAGTCAACAGAATTTCCTGATCTCAGCGAAATGTAGCTGAGAGCAATTGTCGAGCAGAAGCCAGGCTAAGCCCAAGTATGTAAATATGTATATACTGTAAATGTATATGTACACACACACAAATACAGAGACCTTCTAATATATAATGCTAATAATAACACAAAAATGTACTCTGCAATGTGAAGACAATGGGTCCACTGCACTCTTCACAGACAAGAGAGAACATGCTACACGCGCGCACACACACACCATTTGTTTTTCTGACCCATAAAACTTTCATAACAAAAATACAGATGTCCTACATGTTACTACGGTGATATTTTTAGGTTCCAAGGACAGTACACATCCTGTTCTGCTTTCTATTGTTCCTGCGATGCCAGTGATCTCGGGACAACATAGTATAATTTCCAGGGTACGCAGGAAATGCAGTTTTGTGTCGCCTTGGATTGTTTCTTGAGATATGTCAACGTACAGTAGAAATTGTTTTAGGCTTTGCGCTAAAGGTGCTCTAAGTGGCATTGCTGCCATTTTCAGGTGTGTCTTTGTCTCAGTTTGCTATAGTGTTTATTATTGCTAAAAAACATATGTCCATACTTATTTAGCATAGTCCACTTTTCAAAACTCAACATAGTTATCCATATTAACTTAAGTGGGTTAAAGTTAATTTCATGCCCAGCATGCACCTGATCACAAAGCAATGCATACCACTGTTAAATGTATTATGACATTTTATACATGAACATATCATCAAACGACTAATTTCAATGTATATCTTTTATATAGTTTTCAGCTATATGAATTGTAGTGTGTGTGTGTGTGGTCCATGAAGCAGTTGTATTGGTCTGAGATGCTGGTGCTTATTGTGACATCTAGTGGCAGACAAGTTCCTTAAATGTTTTTTGTAAGATCTCTGTTGAAATCTCTTTTGGACTTGAATCCTTCCAAGGCGGCACAAAGATAGTATATTGAATGCATTAATCCAATACTCCCTCTTGCCATTGCGAAGCAAGTGTCTGAAATCACCTTTTTATTAAGGTTTACTTACAGTGCCTTCAAATTAACACTTTTATTATACTAAAAGTATAATTATCATTTGAATGAAATATAACAAATTATATATGTATAACACATTACTGAGTCACAGAATGTGACATCCATGTCATTTCAGGAATATTACACACTGATTAAACAGTATGAACATCACTAATTGGTTTTTAAATATGGTAAAAATAATGAGCACATTACCATATAAAATCCCTAAATGTCAAGTACTTGCATTTGTTATGAACTTAATTTTCAAATCCATATATCACAGCTTTCAACATTCTTGATATAATTAATGTTTAGTTTACAGAAAACTGAGGTTGGAATTTACTTGGCATTTACAGATACATTTTGAACCTCAATAACCATTAAACACTGCTGTCACTACAATATTATGAGGCATGCATGTAATTAAAATAAGACAAGGACATCCTGTTTCATTATGTAAAAAAATGTATTTGTATGTACTTACATACTGGTGTCAAGAGTATGCACAAAACATGTCACATTGATACACAATTACAAGGAAATTATTTCTTTTTCTTCAAATAAAAGTGTTTTGGAAAAAAAATATTTACAGAAAAAAGGGGCACAACAATTTCACTAGAAACATGTCTAATGGGACT
>JAODOY010053095.1:0-18351 GCA_025399855.1 Forbesichthys papilliferus | reverse complement strand
AGAGAGAGAGAGAGAGAGAGAGAGAGAGAGAGAGAGAGAGAGAGAGAGAGAGAGAGAGAGAGAGAGAGAGAGAAAGTTGACTTAAAGGAAACAGGGAACGGGGATCAAATTGCCCTTCCTTGTGATGTGCTGACTGGCAGAAAGAGCACCATGAGAGGAGGGGGGGCAACATCAAGGGAAGGAGAGCGTAGGAGCGGCATCTTAGGCTACAGTAGTAGAATGTGAAGCGTGACACCCATTCTTGGCTTCAAGAGGGGAAACCTGCTCTGCGTCGAGGAAAAGTGCCTGGTCACAAAGGCAGGTCCTGAGGCAGGCTGGGGCGAGAGAGAGAGAGAGAAAGAGAGAGAGAGAGAGAGAGAGAGAGAGAGAGAGCGGAAAGGCTGTTATACATTTTTCATTAAGTTTCCAGGCACCCAGCCACATCAAAGGCTGTCAGAGATATGGAAGGAGGGGTTGGTGGGGCAAAGAGAGGGAGAGAGAAGATAGAGGAATAGACACAGGATGTTCTAATTAACTTCACAGTGCTCCCCAACCCCCCCACCACACACACACACACACACAAATCCCTCTGTATATGAGAGTGCGTCTCTCACCTGGCCCGCTGCTATGCGTGCGTATCTGTGTGTTGTCAATTCATTACAAGGGCCCTTAACCCAGACTGGGGTATCACAAGGCAGAGGGACAAGGAACCATGAGGTATTTGCCGGCCTGGCCAGGCCTTCAGGGAAGCAGGACAGCCCAGAGAATTAAAGATCAGCCTCTTCTCTAGCTTTTTCTTGGCGTAGGTTTCAGATCTGAGTCAACAGGAAATGGCGCATGCGACTCACATAGACGTCACGCTAATAACATTGCTCAGCTATTAGTCTCCTGTCTGTCGCGCTGATGGGAATGAATGCGTGGATTGCACAGTGGCTGTGGATATTGTGTGCGACTGCATGTCTATGCGTGCACATGTGTGTGCGTGCATGTCTGTCTGTGTGCGCGGTGAGCTGTAAATAGGTTGAGAGCAATAGGAGTGAGAAATACAGTGAGAGATTTCCTGGAAGACTTTTGAGTATAGTGTATTTGATGCATGACGTTTTACCCTGATTGCATTTCAATTAGAGTTAAATGTTTGCCAATAAAGCACAGCAAATCAGAATGTAATCCCTAATGTCTTCCTGATAGAAGCAGACACTAATTCCTTTAAAAGTCTATAAGCCTCAGGTAAAAGCTTTTGCTAACCATTAACTTGTGTACACAAATGCGGGCATGGGTTTTTAGTGGCATGGGGTCATCAAAGGTTAAAAACTTTAAAAAAAAGAAGATCCTAAACATCAGCCGATAACTGATTAGCGCTTGTAATGAAAGAACATTGAAGATGACAGCTTGTGAGGAAGTGATGCATGTTCCCATTGTGGTGCACACAGACAGTCACGAAAACATTTAATTGCCAATGCAACCTTGGCCACAGCACGAGGAAAAATAATATTACAATGATTTATAATTAGTTTTTTGTCACCTCTGAATAAGCCTGGGTAGATAATGAATTAGTTGAGTTGTCTTGTCACGTAATCCTGACAGTCCCGGATGTTTTGCTAAATCCATAACTAGCCGATAAAACCCAGCATTCATGGAGCTTTTATTGAAATAAGACTTGACATAATACTTTTGTTTTAGTTTCACAAGCTTTTACATGTGCTGTTGGTTACAACATACAGCAATTTGTGAGATGCTATATCTTTTGACAAATGTATGGTAGAGAATCTTCAGACGAGATGACCCTTCTCCTCAAATATTATCATCTTTCTGACCATTTCATTATGGTCACCCTTTGTAGCAAAAAGAAGTTAGATGTGAGACTGTCCCCCTATCTCTAATCCTTATCCGAACCTCTGCTTTGACTGGGCAAGATAGCCATACACTTGTATGGACTGGGCATCTTAAATCCTGCTACCAATCTTGAGGGTCCTTGAGACATATATAGTACAGCAATATGCTACCCTGACACGCAAGATATGTGTCTGTCAGACTTCCATCTATGGAGCCGTCCATTGAAACTTTTTTAAAAGGGCAAGCGTCTGAAAAATCTGGTGATTGGATGAACCTGTGAACCAGTCGAACAGGTTGTTATCCACACTTGCAGTTACTGGAATAAAGTCGGGAGTGTAAGAGTGAAAACATATGTGTTATTGAGAACTGATGCTATATTGCATTATCTACTTCTTCTCTTCTCTAAACATAGTTGGCTAAACTAAAGTTACGGTGGATTAAAAGCTTTGGTAGCAGCTGAACTGAACGTGGGCAACATCAACAAACACACGAGATATTAAATGTAAGCTACAGTAAGATAGAATAAAATATGCATTTGCCTTTAGTACCGTTACTGGATACGTACTGGTTACCGGATACATGGCTATTTTATCTGAAATGCTTATTCTGTAACGGCCACAACCAGAATAACATTTACTGTACAGCCAGTGTGGGATCTCATGTTGTGAATACTGGTAGGTACGGTAGAGTACAGTATATCCTTGACTAACGAAGTGGAGAGACAGAGTTACATGGTCGACTAATTTGACATGAAGCACACTGCGATATTATTAGGAGTATGAGAGAGAACATCATAGAATGATAGGAACCGTAACCAATTGGGGCGGGTCTTACAGCTCGAGTCGGAAAGGTCTATTGTAACGAAAACCACAGCAGCAGTAATTATGGCTTTCAGGAAGCTATATCTCAAGCATCTGCCTCTCCAGGTAGTTCCAGAGATAGGTCTGCAATTATTGCTTGTTATTCACAGTTCAAACAAACAAACTAAGCATTTCCTATGGATAGCATAAGAGAGATCATCTTTACTTTGTATTTCCAAAAGCCTCCAAACAAACACCATACAATATTCCGCTAGATCCGTGGCATAAGAGGTACCACTGTGTTCTAAGACAACACAATAATTCTTTGAACACAACATTTTGCTTTATCGGGTCTTCTGACTATGACAACGTGGCTTTGTGAGACTGCTGTGCTCAAACACGTCGTGTACCTCTAATAGAGCACAACACAGTGTTTGACTAGTCTTGAGTAGAGCTGGGACGAGCTGTGCTGTCAAAAATGCCTTGCAGATGAGCCCATTAGTTGGTTGCTACTGTCAGATATAGCCCGCTAAGTATGGAGCTCACTGCCTTTGCTGGTGTTTGCTGCCTGCCTTTGGCCTTCAAAGCCCTGCATGGACGTAAACTTTTTTTATCTGATAGATTTGCCTCTTCCTTTGGAAACAGCTGTGGGTGCTGGGCTCACAAGATGTCTACTAATCTGTTTCTTCTGAGAAAATCAAAACCAGCCTGCTCCGATGTGGGTGTATCCAATGGTGCATCCCCAAGGAACAAATGGCCTATCAGGCAGCTGGGAGTGGCTAATGAATACGTTGTGTGACATGCCCCCAGATACAAAGAGAGACACCCACACAGGACACCAGGGAGACACATGTACCACCTCAAAGACGACAATGGTTTCACAAACGTGTTTGTTCTCATGACATGCTGCATTTTGCATTACAGTGCAGTTCGCCAAAATGTCACCAAAACCTCAAACAACAGTTTTCAAATACTAGACTTTTGGCAAAACACACTATCCTAGCAAGGGGTGGGGGAAGGGGGGCGGGGGTATGTCATCATCTCTCCATTTCTCATTACTAAGAGAAGTTCTGTCACTGCTCTTGATCCTAATGAATTGCAGACAATCCATAATACAGGATAACAGTGCCATGCCTCCATACAGCTTGAGAAACTTTTTCAGCTGTACAAAGGTAATGCCATTACATACAGGGTAGTTCAGGGTTTTTTAGCCACTGTATGCAATGCTTTGACAAGAGACAAATACTCTGCAGTGTAAGGCTGCTCTAAATCAGCTGATGTGGGGCGTTTCTCAAGCCTAATGCAGACATACTATGCAATTTGGACACATCTCCATTGCATGCTTTAACATTAACTGCTGCACTCCCTCTGTACAGTAAGTTGTCGACACACATTGCATAACGGTACATTTGTCGACCAGCTGAAGGAAACAAAATAGGTGTGCTGAGGAGATGTGCTGCTTTGGCAAAATATTTTAGGAGTCTGTCGTATATGTTATCAAAATATGCTCCAAATATTCTTGTTGTATGAGACTGGTCTCGTCTCAGAATCGACTGCATTTTTACTCTTGGTCTTGATTCTGTCTCGTCCTGCCTTGGTCTTGGTCTTGACTCAACTCCTCAAGTTTTGTAAAATAGAAAAATATGACTAGCAGACACTAGAGCAGGGGTGGGCAATTATTTTCACTTGGGGGTCACATTGAAAATGTCATAACTTCACCAGCCACATTACGTTTTTCACCAACATGCTAAAACATTTAAAAAAAACACAAAATAGCTAACTTTGTTAACTTACATAACATATTTACTCATATAGGTCATTCCTAGGCAACATCATTTTCTTAATCAAACGTACCAGTTCACTTTAACTATGTATTTTTGTACATAGGAGTAAATAAAGTAACATTCTGCAAGTTATTTTATGATGTATTATAATGTTGTAATGTTTGATGTACCGGGTGGGCCGGGTAGAATATCTCAAAGGGCCGCATCCGGCCCCCGGGTCTGAATTTGCCCAGGCCTGCAATAGAGGGTCTGAAGGGGAATAGTTCAGTGTTTCTGTTATACATTAATCAGTGGACGCCCGCCACTGCTAAATCACTAGCGCCACTCCTTCAGAATTCTATTAAATGTCATTAAGTCGCAGGAATGCGACTTTTGAGTCTCAGGCAGTGACAAAGCAGGCGATAGGAACATTACTGGAGAACGAGAAAAAAGGTAGATTTAAATAAGTATTCAGTTGTCACCCAAAGGGGCTGTGTTCCCGGTTCTACCTTGCCTAAATACTGGCAGCCAAGCCACCAATAAATCGAACGCACCCCAGCTACCCATGGACTTTCATTCAGTAAGTTAATAACTTTTTCACTTTACCTGTTTTGTTGAGTGTGGGTTATATGTGTTGTTGTTTTTTTTTTTTTGTTTTTTTTTTTTTGCTTGCTGTTCAGCATTTAGGTTAATTCTTGTTCGTCTGCGGTTGTAGACTATACTGGGCTACTCTATTAGTACCCACATAATCCTTCCAACTAATGTAATATTTCAATGTTAGGCTATAGGAAGGCTAACGTTAGCTTGGTGAATCACATCACTTCAGTAAACATCAGTAAAATAGGCTAACTGCCAACGATGTAAGACATGAATGGAGGGGCTCAAAGTTTATTGTTTTGAATTGCATTGAGATTTTAATTGAATAGACATCTTACTGACATACAGGCTATGAACTATTAAAAGTGCAGGGGTTTATAAATGAATTAAAAGATGAATGAATCATTGACATGAAAGGTTTCCTGCAGTGCCATATTTAAAGAGGTTACTGCTCCAAACAAAAAAGGTGGGGAGGACAGAAGGGTTATCATGCATGCGTGTTTTGACTCAGTTGGGATATTAATAGATAAGTGACCAACAGGAGAAATCAACACAGAATGCAGAGATCCTTTAGGCCTACTGAATTCTGTTCATTTAAATTTGTTTTTCCTTTATCCTATATAAATATACAATAATTCTACCTTGAACTGATGCAGAAAAGGCACAAACTGGAGCTTTTAAATTCACCAGAATGGAGGAAATGTAGTGTTTGACACTAAAACATTTCTATTGGAGGACCCCCTGACTCCATGCCCCAGCAAACATCAACCCCTCTCCAATATAGAAGCAATACATACATACATCTTTAAAGTACATTTTATTTTAGATTTAATTTTTTTTACTATTGATATCCACTCCGGCCACCAGCATAGGCATGCACACATCACCCAGGTATAAAAGTTCGCCACCACTGCTTAAAAAAAATTCTAGAGGAAACACACATGAACTAAGAGTTACAGTTTTAAACTACCAATTTGGAATGTTTACACAGAATGTTCACATTCTGTGAGGCGTTTTCCTCAGATCGTTGAACCTGAATGAACCTCTTGTGTAGATTATGTTATTTGGTTTAGATGACATAGTCTGAATTAATTGGTCTTTTTTGGTCTGGTCTTGTCTAAATGGTATGGTTTTGTCTACATGGTAGTCTGAATGAAATGGTCTGGTCTGGTCTGGTCTAGAAGGTGTAATATAACAGGGGTCCTCCAGCTACATACCATTTAAATAATTTGATCCCAAACTTATTTTGGTCCAACAATGTCATATATAATAACATATACAACCTTTGCAATAAGTATAAATCTGTCAATAATTGTTTTAATGGCTTAGTTAGTGGCATGGCACTATAGGTCGCCCTACACATTGGCCCGGCAACTAAATATTTAATACCCTAGGCCTATGTGATAGGGTGTCCCTGCGTCGTGTTTCTATCAGCCAAGGAGTCCAAAAAACGTCCTCTGTACTACAGTGCATAACACACAAGAAAGGATACATTTATTGATAAAACATAAACTTTTGAACTCTGAATTAACAGGAAACCTGGTTCTTGTGCAAACCTTTGCCTTTTCTCAAAGTTGACAAATAAAAAGGTTTCCAAATATATTATCTCTACTCCAGCAGGTCACTGAGACTCCAGTACCCACACATACGCCACTTTCAAATCTAGCATACTTCTACTTCACATACACACAGAGAGGAAAAAGCCGTCTCGTAAATGTATCCTCAAAAGCACACCTAATTGGTTTTTATTGACTTTAACGACTGTGGCAGATATTGTGTGATTGTGTAATGACGAAAGATTAGCTTCTCATGCCAGGCTGGGTAATGATAGCTGAGTTGGAGAGCAGCCCCGCAGAAAGCTATCACGGTAGATAAGCACTGTAAGCAATGTGATTATGTGGATAGCAGTGTAATCTGAGCACTATTAATATGTTTAATTGTAACCATTTGCGACAGCCCTGTTGGCCTCATCTATGATTGCCTGGCAATCAAGCTAGGTGTTATTGAAATGAAAGCTAAGCTATATTATCGTCAGGCAGGCACCAATTATGATGCTCTTATGTGTATATTTTGTGTGATAAAAAAATAAATAAAAAGTGTGACAGAATTGAAAATTCAATCAGTTTCAGGCAGGGTGTGTGCAAACATTCATTTCTGGAGCACAAATAACCCCCTCTCTGTTCACTTTTCTCTGTACCACCTAGTGTCATCCTCTTCATCATCTCTTTCCAAATAATCCTTATCCTCCATCCTCATCTCTCCTTTTCCATTTCCATCAGTCTTTGTTACAGCCTTCCTATTTGTTCCCTGCTCTCATTGCTTCCCTCACTGATCCTTTCTCCATTGCAGTGTTTACCACATTCCCACTCTCCCTCTGTTCCTGTGCACCCACTCTTTATACAGTACAGTGCCCCCACCCCACCCCCACCAATCATCAGATACAGGCACTCTGTGGAGAAAAGCCTGTCTTAACTTCAAACGTCTCGGTCTATTCGCCTCCACATCTACTCAACTGGTGGCGGGGAGGTTCAAGGGCCTAGAAATCAACTATTTCTCTCTCTCTCTCTCTCTCTCTCTCTCTCTCTCTCTCTCTCTCTCTCTCTCTCTCTCTCTCTCTCATATCTCTCATATGTTCTACTAGCATTTAAATGTGATGCAGCCTGTGGCTGCAATGCCTGCATTCATTGCTCACTGTGTCAAATGTAGGGTGTTTATTTCATATCGCTGTTCATTACTCATACAAAATGATATATTTTTCCCCAACGGGTTTGTGCGTGTGTGTGCACACATGTTTAAATTGTCATCCGAGTTCAAATCAGGCTGATGAGCCAGGAATAAAAATACAGCCTTCATTAAATGTACAGTGCACTACATAAAAAAGGAAGCAATAATCCTGCTCCTAGGGGGGAGAAGAGTGCGTAGAAAAATGACAGCAATTGTGGAACATTTGAGAAGTACCTGCAAGCGCAATAAGACATTTCTCCTGGCTGATCTCTCTCGCTCTCTCTCTGTTTGATGGAGGCCTGTGTGGTTGTCTGTTTAAAGGTCTCTGATACCGTACAATAGACTGATATGATGCAACCAAATGAAACATTTCGGTTACAAATTCTACTTTGCTGCTACAGTACCTCCAACTACAGTAGATTAATAACACGAGCAGTCGTGCGTACAACTAGTGCACACTTTCCCCTCTGTGGTTACATTGCAAATTGGGCACGTGTAGCTAAATATTGAATATTGTTGCAGTTTACCTGTTCCTACATGAAAGGTGCATGTGATTGGCAGACAGGGAGTGTAATAATGAATTAGAGAGAAAGAGGGTGTTTCTCAATGTCAAGGAAGGATCCTTGACCGCTGGATTTCAAGGATGCTATGTCATCAAATCTCGTCAATGTACCGTTCCAATGTCTAGGATGCTTTAGAATTCTACCAAGGCCTCAGTCCTTCGATCAGAGGATTTTGAAGGATGCCCTTCGCACACTAAAAATACCCACAATCCTGTGCAAACGTCAGAAGAAGAGAGATTTAAAAATGCAGCAAAATGAAACTAACAACAAAACAGCACGATCCATTGTTTTTTCAACTGTTATTAAAAAACGAAACGCGCGGTTTAATTAAGCATAATGATTTTTAAGGTGGGACTTTTTATGAATGACGTCATCTTGCACACTAGCTAGGCCGTTCCATTACGTGTTCTTGGAATGTCTTTACTAGCCTCGGAAGGACCCGACTAGGAAGGCACTTGGAAGGATCCGTCCTACCAAGGAAGCATCCTTGACATTGAGAAACACCCAGAGTTTAGTTGGACTAGGGCTATAGCATGGAGGGCGGAGGGATCTATAAAGACAAAGAGAGGAGGGGTTATAGGTGAATAAATGTGTGCACCGTGCGTGCATACAATACCTACTAGCTTTTCAAACACCCTTATGACTCTTTGCCCAGCCTAAACAAGCTCCCACAGCAGTAATTGCTTTTTTTAATAAGCAGCAACGATAAGGAGCCAGTTATTTATTAGCAGCCGTATGTGTTGATGGAGACAGAGAAAAGGAATCCACATCTCTGTACTTTGTATCTGTCAGGGCAACAAAGCAGATCTAGAACCAGCCGGTGCGGTTATCGTCTGGTTAACATTGACTGGGGCATACAGTACGGGGGGCCGAGGAATAAACAACTCCTGCGTGCTAGTTAATGCAGCGCGAGCGTGAAAGTCACTGAGAGAGGAAAAAAAGAGAGAAAGCCCATCAATCTCTAATGCATCGCCAATGAGCTGAGATCCCAACAGCAGGCTTTTGAGCACTACTGGAAAGAGATTGATCTCATTGTATGCTGTGCACATGTTAGCCCCTCATCCCCGAAGCCCTCATTGTCTTTTATTTGTTTAACATGATGGAATATGCTAACAAGGCGGGTGCTAGTGAGATAAACCCTCCAAGCCAAAGCACCAAGCAAGCCCACCAAACAAAACGGTAGCCCCGTTAATTGCGCGTTCCCATGGTTACAGAAATAATGGTGCAGAAATGAGTGTGAAAAAATAACAAAACAACCTTTACATTAAGCACATCCATTCGGCCGAGGATATGGAAGCATGTGCATTTTTCTCAGATGGCACCCCACTAAAAATAATACAACTTGCATGTGTTATTAAACTTTAATATGTAGAATACTTTCATGTTTACGGTTTCAGATGCAGAGCGACAGTTTTATTTAAAATGGCCATGTCTTCTGCCTTCTGTAGAAACACATGCTACTGTATGGAGGCCTGCTGACAGCAACGCACTTTACTCATGGTGATTTTGAATCAGGTTTTGACACACACACACGCACACACGCACGCACACACGCACGCACACACGCAGTCAGACGCACATACACACTGCACTTGATGCATGCACAAACATAACAACAACCCTCCCACATGCTGTCTGAATCTTTCATGTGCCTGACGAAACTTCTGATTGGCCCCAACTAGCAAAGCGGGGAGCGCTTGTTTACCAGGCAGTAAATATTTTACTCCAAGAGCCTTCATGTTAGAGATCTGGGCGCGGTAAGGGAGGTTCCTGGTCGTCACCCACCAAAGTAAACAATCTGCGACTGCTAAATCAGACAGACGGTTTCGACGGCACCATGTGGGCATACATGGTCACCTATTGGCAGACATACAGACAGGCACAGACACTCCCTTGGACGTGGGTTAGGGCTGGGCCATGGAGAATTGTACATTATGTATGTGTGTGTGTGAGTGTGTGTGTGTGTGAGTGTGAGCATGAACATGCCAAATAAGCCATGAGCCACCTCTGTCTCTGCCACGTAACAGCCTTTAAATTGGAAGCCCAGTGTTTGCACGTCAATGAAATCTGAGCTTTTCTCCTCAGAGCGACACATGAAAAAATGTTGTTTTCCAAACTTCTTAATTCCGCTTTTGAGATTGCCAGGGATTTCATTTGACACCAGAGTAAGATACAGCCAACTCAACTATCCACAAAGCCTTTCTTGAAAGACAAAGAGAGGAAGGAGAAAGACAGCAAATACAGAATTATGTAGCACACGAGAGATATAATAGAAATACACTAAGAGATATAGATAATGCTGAGGAACTCTACGGGAGGATACAAGTCAAGTCTTTGAGCCTTGTTCAAATATTTCAGATTTCTTTGTCAGATTTCTTCGTCCAAAAGTGAGAGGTTTGGGACTAAATATCAGGGACTCCCAACCAGGGCTACGTACTATGTATAGACTAGATATTGTGTTGTACGTTTGATTATTAACAAAATAATAATTATTACTAATTTATAGGTTTTAAACCTTTTACCAAAAGAAAATGAAATACCTAAATGAATCTCAGTGAGATGTTGATATCTTAATCACTGTATTTTTTAGATCAAAATAATCCCTGTGTGCGTCTTTATCTTTCATCAACATTTCCACCATCATCAAAATAATAGTAATACTGTTTGAAGTGTAATCAGTGTAGTTGAAGACATTCATGTTCATACTGGTATGGTGTGGTGATGGATATTGTGAGGGGAGACAAACAAGTTTGGGACCCACTTCCCGAGGTGTGTGTGTGTGTGTGTGTGTGTGAGGAAGTGGGTTTGCCGTGACCCGACTAGCCTCATTGTGTTCATGTGTCTTGATTGTCTCCATAACAACCAGGTGTTCCCTCTTTACTCTCGTTATCCGCTGGGTACTGGGCCTCCGCTGTTCATTAACACTACTGTACGTCACATAAGCGACTTGTGCTGAATGTCTGATGCACAGACCCTTTGTAAGCATGTGGAGAAATAGATTATCATTGGCTGTTAACAATGTCACTCACAAGACTCCGGGTCTTGTTTATCGTCCGATTTTGTCATTGAGTTGTGTAATTAGTCGTCGGACATGTCAATCAAAATACCTCTGCTGTATTGTAAGCGGGTCTTTATGCAGTCCATACTTTATGCAAGGAGTGCTTGGCTGTGCAAGATGTTGTATTTATAAAGTGTGTTCTGTTAGTTTGTCAGTTTGTCTTGTCCCCTTTCAGTAAGTGTCCATGTTAGTCCCTGCTACCTGCCTGTTTTCCGTTTACACTACACCTGTCTAGACCTTGAGCCTGCCTGTGATTTGATAACATCGAGACTGCCCACCTGTGTGTATTACCTGCCCCTATTCTGATATTTCCCTTGTTGCTTTGGTAATAAATACTGAACTCTGCTTGTCTTTGTATGTGATAGGTTTCATGGCTCCACTCCACTGTTTCCTTTACTGAGTCAATGCACAATGAAGCACACTATTCTAATCAATGAATTATTGGCCAACAACAGGCAACACATTTGCAAAGTTTGATTCACATGGGATGAGAGAGAGAGATGCACACAAGCAAAGTTCTCACATTACTCCACATGTACTTCTGTGCAGTTTGTTGTGAAAAAAGATAGGAAGACGGTATAGGATAGAGGAGCTTGTTGTGCTGATGGTGTTGTGGCACTCCGTCTGATACTCACTTCTCAGGCCAGCGTGGTGTCTGAGCCGGGCAAAGTGGTTTCAAATTCCCCCGCGATCAGCGAAAATGAACACGGCGAGTGTGTCCAAAGAAATCAGGAACAAAATGAAGATATGCAATATATCGTTGGAAATAAGGTTATGCTGGCGCCCGGCAAGTGGAGGAATCTTTATATATTTGCCCTACTTCAGCAAGGGTGAGGTGTTGGAGGGGGTGTGTTTGTTTGTGCATGTGTGTGTGTGTTTGTGTGACTACAGGCGGGAGAGCGAGAGAAAAGTGAGAGAAGCATAAATGATATATGCAGCCTTCCCCTGACACACTTTTAAAGAGTTTTTGGAAAACGCAACAGCAAGCTAACAAGTACGGACGGGCATGCGCAAACGTGCACCGTCCGCTGACAAAGACATATAGTTCACACAATACCAGGGAACACTCAGCACCAGATCTAGACTCGGAGAGAAACTATGACAAAGGGATATTGGCACCGGGGCCAGGAATTCACACAGATCAAATAGCACTATCAGCTCACTTGTACGAGGCGTCAAAGAAGAATTCCACAGTATATCAAATGTGATAATAATATGCACTAACAGCAGGCGATGGCTCACTGGTTATTAAGGCATTATAAAGGCTTAATTTAGCATGGACAGCTTTGGCATTATAAATAATTGAAAGTGGTATAAATTAACAGTCACAGGCCCGTTGGGGAGGAGCGGTGTTTGACGACACATTCTGCCAGCTGTGGGAACGAATGCGAAAAATACAGCTGTGAAAAAGGATGCCCTAAGTTCAAAGCAACTTCAATCAGCATACATTTCTCATCGTGATGAATAATTGAGCGCTAGACTGAGCCGCCTTGAGTCCTGTCTCTTTTTTTTTTGGGTGACAGCTTTAGCATGAATAAAACACAGTTTGGCCCGTAGAGCTGTGTGCATTGCACAGAAACATGCTTTTGTGGTAACAAGCAGGTCCTTGTCTTTAAGGCAGGGCGACTGGGAGACTAAACTATGAAAATTGTTTCCTGTGTCCATTTGTTGGCTTGATGTGCCACTCTATGTCCCTGCCTATCTTTCTCTGGCCTTCATTTCCCTGCCGTTACAGCCTCTCTCCATCCTTCTCACGTGCCGCCTTTTGGGATCGTCAGTGTGTCTGTGAAAGACCAGGAATGGGTGACTCACTGCATGGTGCACTCTCAATCAGAAAGTAGGAATAGAGAAACTTAACACAACTTCCGTGCCAATACATTCACGTGGCACTTCCACACACAAAAACGTTACCCTCCGAAGAATCACATTTAAGTGTGTATTTTGCACATGACGGATGACACAATAAAGATCACTCTCGCTGAGTAGGAAATTGTTTGTCGTGTTGAAAACTTTATGCATCAGTCAACACCAGAGATGAAAGTCACTGCTATTGCCCCCCCTTCACCCCCCAAACAAACCCATTAATGATCTGTTTTCATTTATTTCTCTGTTATGCTAACCATGGCTGCCCAAGTTTAACACAAACCAGCAAACCCAACCTAGTAGCAAAGATTGCGTTCATCATGAGGTACTTCTTAATTAAAATAAAACACACACCCATGATGAAGCTAGATGAAACAGTTGGTTAAACGCTTTCCAATATACTTTCAAAGTTAACCCGAGGTCTACGTCTAATAGGAGGCAACAATTGTTAACACTTCCCAATGGAATGTGGCTAGAACATATTCACAAAGTGAATATATGGTTCTGGTCACACCAGGCTAATGAAACATGTGGTCGCTTTTTTAACATTAAATTCATTTTTATTCATTTTATCCTAGTGAACATACATAGTAAGCTATATAGATCAACATACAAAAATAAATAAATGGTTTTAGATATAAATGTCATACACCAATATTTTTCTTGTTAATCAATGCTTGTTTCTATTGTGTAAAATTAACCCAGTTTTAAATTTAGCTGAGACTATTACTATTAAAAATATTTAAAAGTGGAAGACCTCTTTAATGGATTTATCTTGTGACCACTGGGCTTAAATGTCAAATGGAAGTTATCGTTTGGTAGACCCTTGTAGGTGTATATGTGTTGTAAGTAATACTTGATAATCATATGAAATGAAAAAATGACCCAAGTATCTGACTCCAGAAATGTGTACGTTTGACGTTTAAACCTTTTAATAAGATAATATTTAATTGATTTAATATATTTATAATATGGGGACATGCACAGCAGTTAGAGGCTCAGGAGTAAATGAGCTAATCTCAGTGTGATCCAAAGAGCTCTAGTAAGAGCTCTAGTTTGGAGCTCATTAAACATAATGATGATGTCACCAACGGGTTTTCAGGAAATGTGGCTGGCAAGGAAAAGGGATTGGCTTAAAGCCTGTCGCAAAGAATAATGAAATGCCAGAGTGCTGAGAGAAAACTCCTAATGGCCTACCCCTCAATATTTAATGCTTTTCTTTCTCGATCTTTTTGTTTCTGCTTTAGGCAGGTATGAATAGAGGTTCCATATTTCATGGCAATGAGTTATTGTAATAGTGGAGGAAACGGTACCCGAGTCCTTGTTTAAATAGGTAGGACAGGGTGAAATGCAGCCACTATGTTGTGTTTATGTCCTTTATTGTAAAAAACATCTTTGCATCAGGTGCCAGCTATTAATATGCATAATTCAAAGTCTTGTTGTTGCAGTCTTATTGTGTCCCCATCGACACACACACACTTAGTCAGCACTCTAGTTCTCAAGGCTTTTAACCGTATAATATAATGTTTTCTGTAGCAGATAGCATTTGATCGCTATGAAAACTGGAAAGAAAAGTGGCCAATTTTATTATCAAATCTTTTGCAAACAACGAGGGCAAAAATGTATAATTATATTTAAATTCAAATCTACAAATGAACAATCTTATCCGTCTGATCCATCGTATCCATACATATAATCTTATTATTATTATTATATATTTTACTGCATTGTATGCTAATACATGAAGCGAGACAAACTGTCAAGATGGAGGTTTCTTTGGAAGGACAGCAAAATGTGTGTGTGTGTGTGTGGGGGGGGGGGTGCAAGAGTGGATGAGTGGAGGAAATCCTGCCTACAGCGTACAACCTTTGATCCAGGATATCCCTTGTTCAATCTGCCCTGCCCGTACTCACACCATAGTCAAGGCCGCAACAACCCTCCACCCACGGGAAATCAGTACCAAGGTTGCCTCTACTGCCAACATCAGCTATACTGCGTGTACGTACGCTGCAGAAAATTCCCAAAATGTCACTTCACACTGTTTAATCTTCATTTCCTTGGTGTATATAATATGTATAATTAGCCAGACACCGTTCTCTCACTCTAAATGCTACAATGTCAGTATGGCACATTATATTTATAGAAATTAAAGGTTGTACTTTACTCTAAAAAAGTAAACAGTTCAAACAGACTTAATGGCACAGTGCCTGCGCATGCTAGCTATGGCACATATAAAACCAAGGCCGCCGTGCCGTCATATTCCTTATATTTTGCTTGAGAGCTGTAATATATCTGATACTAATACAGACACATCTATTTTTCATTTGGAACATCTATTTTTCATGGCATTTTTCATTACATCTGGGTACCGTGTGACCCAGAGGTGGTTTTGTTTTGGCTGAAAACAGGGCTTTATGAGAAAACATCACATTGTGTTCTGTCTATCAGGCTGAAGGTTTAGACTGGATGAACCGCTACTAATCTTCACATTTGGGTTAGGAAGCGTCCTGGCCCATGGTGTCCTTGTTGTGGTGTCATGTAATCATTTTTTGATATGCCATGTGCCCTAGAAGAACAATCTGAATGTCAGCCCAGGTTCACTTTACAAGACATGAGATTCCATCCATTTAGTCAATCAGAACTACATATCGTAGTGCATGTTTTGTTTTTAAAGGTGAAGTCAGCGATTGTACAGCACATGAAATTCAGTGAACATCTTCTTACTTACCGCTAGCTGTCTATTTTGGTTTACGTGCTGAATAGAAATGCAGTGTTTCTACACAGTCCTGGCTCTGTGAATGGGAGCATATAGGCACAATTGTGCAGACCGCACAACACTATTCCAGCCTTGGTTGTCCAGTTTGGGTGATGCAGCTCCTGAGGGAGCAGCTATGGCGCTGAAGGAGGAGGTGTTTTTGTCTTCATTAAATTCAAATATCAAAAACCTTTCTCTAGCATTGCTTTTCTTCACCTGACTCATATTGATATTAGCAGCAATTGACTGGGGAATGTGATTGATAGAATGTAAACATGTGTGTAGTTCTCTCAGCTGGTTGCATAGCCGATCATGTGTTAAAAGGAGCTTAGCTAAGCTTTTTAGAGCGATGATTAAAATAATAATAATAATAATATCTGGGAGTACAGCATGGCTCAGTGATCACACGCCAATATTTAGAAGAATACAAAGAATAGACCTTCTTAATGCCCTGAAGGAGTTTAAGTTCTTGAGGCCGATAATGAGAAGAACCTGAATAGCAGCCATATGGTCGGTGTGCTCTTTGCATTCCCACATTCTTGTAATGAGATACTCCATCATTAGTAAAAATATGACACCTACTTTGACAAAACGATGTGTGGATGGGGAATGAAAGCAATTACACAGTGCCATTATGTGAGCTAAAATACTTTTCCAAACAAACGTGATATTTTGATGCGGTCTCAGGTGTATTTTAATCCAATCCCATGTTATCAACGCTTGCCTTGTTCCACCAGCTCTTTGATTTAATTACGCAACAAACAGGGAAGTTACAAGTTATACCTTGAAATGCATCTTAGGTTATTTGAATGTACCATAATGCCATTCCAGCACTTTACTTACTTGTATCTGGCATAGTATGTATGCTGATGATGCCATGTTGAAGACCACACTGTATCTACAGTGTGCACCACAGGCATCTCACATCTGCTGCACTTGTGCATCTGCTTGATGGCGCAGGGTCGGCTAGTGAGGCGTTATCGCGGCAGGAAAGCTCCACGTCCGCCAGAAGAATTCCTGGAAGCACGGTGTTCAACAAAGACAGGAAGGGCTGAAGAGTCAAGGGTGGCTGGGGCGGGGGGGCGGTGTGTGTGTGTGTGTGCGAGGGGGTAGATGGTGTAAGAGCTGGAAAGATGGCTCGCGATGGGAAGACGCGAGGTGGAGCGTGATGGACAGATGAAGAAGACAGAGAAGACTAAAGAAGCAGGCAGAGATACGGGGAGGTAGGGGAGTATGGGACATTAGTTAATGAATGCAAGGAGGAGAGAGAGAGAGAGAAATACTGTAGAGAGAGGGTGAGAGAGTACTATGGGGCAGTGATTGAGGCATGGAAGGAGAGCGGAGAAGACAGATGAAGATGTATTTTTTTCCATCACCCTCTCACTGGTGTTATCTTCCACCAATTACTTTGTTTGTAGTAGCATGGCCCTTGCAATATGTGGCAGTGACCTGGCCCCCCCGCCACGCCCAAAACACATCCTCAGAGCCCCTCCTTTCCCTTTGTCTCTGCTCTCCCTCACTATATTGGGGAGCTCAGTTCCAGTGGGGTACCAGTGCTGGGTCACACAGGTCCTCCACCAGAAATGTGCACAGCCCTCGAGCATGAGATATTTATTTGAGTCAATAAGCGTCATAAATATCAAACATAGGTGGGGACTCGGCTAAATCTGCTTCTAATACATCTCAAGGAAACAGGCAAGCCTGCAGACCCCTGGTGGAACAGCAAAGGTCATAGTCTCTCACGCTCACACACACATACACACACGTTTGTTCTACTACTGTGAGTGCTCTGCACCCGCAATCTCTCTGAACAAGACACACATGAACTGAGACGCAAATACACACAAGTAAGCGCACACACACGCACACAAGTGTAAGCAATACAGGCCTGTTTGAAGTCAGTGAGAGTCTATTGCCTGCAGGGGTCTATAGGGAGTGTCTGTTGGTCCAGTGAATGGCTTCAGAACAGCACTGGCCTTTCCTATCTCTCTCTCTCTGGGCTCTAGTGAACTTCACTGGCTCTCCACTCAGATAGAAAAGGCCTGGCAGCCAACAGCTGCCTTTCCCCCTCTACGCAATGCTAATGACAGGAAAACAAACACCGGAAGTAGCCGGTCCCAGCTCGCTGCATGTAGGTCACAGGCACGCACGCACGCACGCATGCACGCACGCACACACTGTGGCAGAGGGCCGAGGAGAAAGGGGTTTACTACAGCATGCACTGTGCACAAGCCAACACAACTGTTGAGACAGAGACAGAGAGAGAGAGAGAGAGAGAGAGAGAGAGAGAGAGAGAGAGAGAGAGAGAGAGAGAGAGAGAAGCTGTGTGTGTTTACTGTCTTTGACAAGTTGTGTGACAGCACTTTTAGCAGAAGGGAACCCTAATGTCGTCATGCCAACTTTGATTTCATATAAG
>JAODOY010053084.1:0-18351 GCA_025399855.1 Forbesichthys papilliferus | reverse complement strand
TGAAAACTATAATTTAGTGTTTCTACACTGCCCTGGCTTTGTAATAAGGAACACAAAGTGGTGCAGGCTGCACAACAGTGTAGGTTACCAATGTGGCTGACACAGATTCTGAGGGAGCACCCTATGGTATCGACTGGATTTCTATATTATCAATAATGTAGTTAATCGATTAATCGAAAAAATAATCGATAGATTAATCGACCAAAAAAATAATCGCACTGTGTAATAGTTTCAAAATTAACCAGAGGTCTACGTAAAGTATGAATAAACGGCTGCAAACATTTCCCAATAGAGCATGGTCAGAGCATGTTTACTTTGTCTGGTTGCAGCAGGCTAGGACAGCTGACTAATTTTATATAATTAACATGAAAATATTTCTAATGGGTTAGGGTGGTAGTTTAGTTCCTCTATTTAAACCATGACATGACCAGCCTATCTGTATACATCTTGTAAAGCACCTACATAGTAATGTTTTCTTTGGATTTCACATCCTCTGATTTGGATGTGTCTCTGCCTTTGTTCAACAGAGTCTGTGAATGACAGCAGAGAAAAGAGTCCCACTCCCCTGGTGGAGAAAACTTCATTGATCCCTATTGAAGACGATGCAGGTGAATACACTCCCCTAAAAGATACAAGTGTCACCAAGCCAGAGGCCACTGAGCAACCCTTTCTCAAATCTTCAGATAGTGAGGGTTCCACCAGCGGTTCTGAATCCACGATCGGAGCTCTCTATGCCCGCATTGCCCGCCTCTCCAAGAGCTCCAAGGAGGATGTAGGCAGTCCCAAGGATGTACTAGCCTCTCTGCCTGAGGCAAAGAGGAACGGAAGGCCTCCTCCTTCCCCTGGAAAACCCAAACCGCGTCCTCCAGATCCGTCAACCAAGCCCAAGGTGTCATGGATTCATGGGAATGGTACAGGGTCTCTACAGCCAGAAACACAGGGAGGGGTGAAGGCACTTACTGTACCAAAGGAGAAGAAGAGGAGCTCCAGCGATGGCTCTACAAAGAGTGAGGAAAGGCACAAAATGAAGGAACAGGCCAAAGAAAAAAGCCATGATCTGCAAAGAAGTCCGGAATGGAAAGAAGCTGAAGCCAATGACTCTCCAAGTAAACACAAACTCCAAAGGGGCACCAAGCCAGATGAGGAACACAGTAGCCCGAGCCACATGGAGACTATCAATGGCGTGGTCCAGAATGCCCTCAGGAAAATCAGTAGCTTCCACAGCTCCTCATCAGAAAATAAGGGTTCCAACAGCCCTAAGGAGTCCCCAAAAGAACCCCCAAAGAGCCCCAAAGTTATTCACCCTCACATGAACTCTGAGGCTGCCACCCTCCTGGCCGCTCAGCTCAAAGAGAAGACGCAAAGTATCAACAGGAATGAGGGGACGGGCCTGATCAAGACCAATGGTCTCTCCACACCCAAGGACAGCCGGGAGAAGCCCACTCCCCCACAGAAAGCCAAGCGGACCCCATCCACCAGTCCAGGCCAGCAGGTATCCAACAAACCCTTGCTGCCCACTTCTAATAGTCTCCAGAAGTTAGTATTGCCTGTCGCAACTGACCCATGGACCCCTGAAGCCAAGAGCCCGGAGAAGCAGGACTTGAACGTCTCAAAGCCAGGGAGCCCCACTATGGATGCTACACCAAAAAAGACTCCAATTAAAAAGCCACCCAGGAAGAAAGGAAAAGAGGGCACTTTGGATACCTCGGAAGCTAATACACCACAACCAAAGACAGCCATCATGCCACCACAGATAGTAAAATAAGGATTCCTAAATACTAAGCTTAATAATAAAAACCAAGATTTGTAAGGAATTTCTTAAGGACTTTGAAGACTTTATTTTTAAGGGAAACCACCTGGTTTTCGAACGTGGAACAAGGAGTTTATTTTGTGAACCAGTAGAAACCAAGATAATTTGAACTTCGGCCTCATTACGTTTGAGTCAGATTGGTGACTTGTATTAAAATAACATCTACAGTATACTACAATATAGTATTACATGACATGAATCCCTTTTTTTAAAGGCGACAATGTATTACATTTCCACAACAACCTGTGGCATAGCTGGACATACTTTAACTGTGACAACTTCCATCTGAGAGTTTGAAAAGTGGCGTATCGAACATAGCCATGTTAATTCATCTCTATTTCTCTGTCCACCACTATATTTATGTATGAATCTCTTTTCACTTTTGCAAAACTTATTTCTAATGCACAAAATAACCTTTTATGTATGCTTTCCACAAAGGTACTAAAATGAGTCAAGCTCTATGCAGAATATTCTCAGTGTTACTGTGGACATTATTATAAACTACACATTTCTGCATTTAAATCATTTAAAGCATTGTTATATTGTTTGAAACACTTGATTTTGTGGATTTCATTATATAATCTGAATATAATGAATTTAAGATCAAAAGACTCAGTAGCCATGATTAAACGGATAGTTTTCATTCCATTTTCTGCCAGAAAAAAAAAGAATTTGATCATAGAACAGCAATTATCACAACACAAATATTTTAAGATAACACCTGAAGCTACACAATGGCCTTAATTTATTTCATAGTAATTGTCCCTCAAAGCATTTATTTCATTGCTTTCATACACAGATATAGATTGTTCAGGACATAAAACATTATTTTCTTCCAAAGACTCATAAGACATGGCAAAGCCAAACCAAGCAAAGTTCTTGATCTTTGTGAAAAAAACATTTTTCATGTCTCTGCTAACACCAATCATAGTATAGGCTCTATTTTTTTGTCAGCCAAACCACTAAATATACAATGTGGCGCCAAAGCTGCCGAGTAGACAGAGCACTTTAAAATATATGTTTTTCTTCTTAAGTACAGTACATCAGTATTTACAGTCCCAAGACATCACAAGACAATGTCTTACACAGCTAAGATGCAAACAACGAAAATGTCATATTTCTATGAAGGTACATTACAGTACATATTTGTCTTGTACCTTGTGTCTTCTCAGTCTTAACCTTGCATACAAGCATAGTTATGTAATAAGAGCAATAATATTTTGTATATACTATATGAAATCAAACCAACTATGCATAATGTTTTAGACAGATTTATCAAACAGTAAATGGTACCAGTGTTTGGATATTTATATCCATATATTATAGGGGCTTACTTAATAGACTTGGTCTTTAAATGGTCAAGATTAATAAAATGAATTAGCCAAATATGTTTGTGATCAAATACTGAACTGGAGCCTTCTCATCCAATAGGGAGTCAAAAGCCTTTATTCCAGTGGTCAGGGAATTACTGCAAGTCACACTAAAACATGAGTCATAAAAATCTTTGCATCCACTGCTTTGTTTCATTTGTGTTTTATAGCAGGTACAGGCAGTGTCTTTGTTATCCATCCATCCATCTTCATCCGCTTATCCAGAGTCGGGTCGTGGGGTTTCTTTGTTATATTTTTCTATATTTTAATTTGTTTGTAAGCTGTGCTTATATGACACTTGTTAGTTTATCTGTTATTTCTGGGTATCAGTGAACTGGCTTTCATGTTGTATTTGTTTTTGTGAATGTCATATTGGGACACGAAGCCAAACAATTGCGTCTCTACACTTTTGTCTTTTCAGATTACAGTGGCTCTGTAATTGTCATCTGTTGATGTTTATTGTTTGTGTAACATTTGACTGTATGAAGCAGAGTGTAATTATGTTGCGTTAATAGTAATACAGCAAATCTGTAACTTTCTTATTCTAGACAATTGTATACTTACCTCCTGGAACGCTAGTACAGAACAGACTGTACAGAATTACCATAATGCCACCGTGGAAAAGAATCCATACAGTATACCTTAAACCATATCATTGTGTGATAATAAAGTGGTAAGCAAACAAATATATTTATTTGACTGGTCACTGACCATTTCATATTAAAGAATGGTCTGCAAACATTAAGGAATATTAATTCTGTTGTGGTTTTTATATAGGTGGCATTAATTTCCATTTGTGTATAGAGTAGTGAAATCTGTTTTTTCATTTACATTTTTTTAAACAAAAATGCACATTTACATGTAGTTACACTAAACATAATTAAACTACTGCATCAGTGTTGAATCATTATAAAGCACAGATAAACATCAGGATTGTGACATCTGTTTTGTTATTTCAGCCTATGGTTATCATATTCAGGTTTACAGAAGTACCCCCTTAAGGTTAAGCTTCAAGTTTGTCTGTTTGTTGTTTTAGTTTTAAGTCATACTTTCTCATGCTGGAATTTCCAGTTGTGTCCACAACAACATTAACTTAGAGCTTATACATATATACATATGGGACAGATACGTTGAGTAATTGGGGAAGTGATCTAACACAATCTATGATTGTATAGAATATTGGGGCTCTTGCTACACTATTTTGTAGGCATACTGTATGTGATTCGTGATTTATTTATATATATATATATATGTAATGTATTATTTTGTGTTTTGAAGTGAGTTATAGGGAATTGTATTTGGGGATGGGGTCATAGGTGGCTTGGCCTCCTACAGGACTTCTGAAGTAGCAGTCCTTCAGACTGAGTCACTCATTTTGATTGATATTTGAGCTTTTCCGGTGACTCCCATAGACAAACAGGAGTCCTAAGGAGCACCGCTCATCAAAGTGTCCAGCAACCAGGGAAATGTCAATGGGTTCCTGGAGGTTGTGGACAAGAGCTCTTTCATGAGGAGGAACAGTAGAAACATTGTACTGCAAACCTGGGGGTGAATGTATCGTGCTGCATAGTTGTCCTTTTGGGAGAAGAGGATTAAGGTATATGTGCATTGCAGAAGAGATAGATGAATGGATGAAGTTTGAAGACTGGAGTCTGATCAGCCAATGAAAGGCTGTATGTAGCAGTACCTCTGTGTTTGTGCAACTGTGTGTACTGTGTGTAGGTGTATTTACTGTATATGTACAGGTCAAGTGGTCAATGGATCACCTACTGATGTGATACACACGTTACACAGGGAATGACTACAACTGGATCAGCTCCCAGATAAGCTGGAGTAACTTGAGAATACATACAGTACTACCAGCAGAGACTGGTTTTAACTTTGTAGACACGTTAGTAATATGAGAAACTAAATAAAAAATAATAATGAGAACTTACAGCAGGAGGGTTTGAAACAGTATTTAACACTAAGCGAGAATAACACTATCTTTATTTAGACTGATACTGTATATCTAATTGTATAATGATTAATTCAAAATAGGATATCATTGTAGTTTCATTAGAATGCAGTAGAAAAAACATGATATTATTGTACTTTCATTAGAATGGGGTAGAAAAAACTATTATTGTAGTTTCATTAGAATGCAGTAGAAAAAACACGATATTATTGTAGTTTCAGTAGAACGCAGTAGAAAAATAGGATCTCATTGTAGTTTCAGTATAACGCAGTAGAAAAAAAGGATCTCATAGTAGTTTCAGTAGAATGCAGTAGAAAAATAATGTTCAAACATCTGGCTGTCTTCAAAGATGCAGAAAATCCACAGCTGAGCATACCAGAGCATGATCAACTTATTTTCATCCTTTTCATCCGACTGTGGGAGCGACACAGTTTGGAATTTTCATTACGTGTCACTGTCACACAACATTTAGGAAAACATAGCTTTCATTGGTCTTGCACAACGATTTTCAAGTGATTCCTATTCCTGCCGGCTTGCAACAAATTAAAGGGGAAATAGAGTCTGCACAACATTTTGAAACCTAAGGGTTTTTCCACGTGTAGATTTCAAGGGGGATGCAGGGGATTTGTCCCCCTCAATATTTAGAACAAGTGTAAGTGCAAAGTAAGTGCAAAAAAAACGCACTGGGCCGCCTGACGATATCGGAGTAGTACCCCATTTGTGTATTAAATCTCTCATTAAGCCTCTTGACAGTGTAGCCACAACCTAGAATAGGCCTACTACACTATTGGTTCACTGTTATGTCCTATGTTGGATAATTTAATGTGCACATTGTGCACCCCATCCACACGGCCTTACGCCGGCATATGGCATTGGCGCACTACTGGCAACCTTCAACTGCTACAAGCTCTGCCTGACGTGCAAGGAGAGGGGGGAGGAGGGGGGCGTTAGATGCTGACAGAGTGCTATAGACCAGTATAGACAGTTCTGTGATTTTGACTTTAACAAAGTCTTGTTCTCCAGTAGTGGTGTTAATAAGGCCAAAATGTGTGGTAGACTAATATTGTTTTAAGTCAGCTATAGTTTAGCCTCCCTATATCAACCCAAAACACAGATGTTTAGAATATGCAGTACGTTTTGAACATGAGCATACAAGCTAATAAAGTCCAGGGGTTCATTGAATGTTTTTATTTATCATTTACTTCCCCCAAAGAAAAGAGGACAGAAGAGTAGGCTATGTCATGCCTATGTTTAAAAATATGAAATAGGCCTATACTTAGCAATACATGTTTTGATAACCCTTACTGCATTATATTTTATATATTTTGAATTGTGCCAGGAATTGTGTTTAATGTTTTTCTTTTAATAAATAGACATTTGCACCCTACATTGATGCAGGAAAGGCACACATTGTTCCATAAGAATTCTCCAGAATGCAGATAGTGTTTGAATCTCAAAATGTTCTGGGGGAGATCCTCCATATGTCCCCCAAAATGTTCAAACGAAATATACGTCCATGGTTTATTCTGTTTTTCTAAGAGTCATATTTGCCCCTGTTACCGATGTTGTGCAGAAAGTTCATGTGTGCACTTTCAATTTGCAATGGCACATTTCAGAACAAAATGCAACACATTGCGTGGACTACAGGCTAACTTGAAGTGTGGTCAAAAAGTTAGGGTTAGCAGTGTGGGAAGCGGGTTCAGTGACATTTTGGCTGCCAGTCTAAACGGATACCATGCGCTACCAAGTCTAAAGAAACAGCAAGGCTTTAAAACGTAGCCCCCTATGAGTCAGCCAAAACTCTGGACCCAGAAAACCTATTCTGATCCATGTGTTACTATAGCAACCGAAACAGAGTACAGCCACATCTGGTAGCCATTTCAGCCCCTCCAAGGAAAGGAAGGAAGAAAGTTATGAGTGAGGGAAAAAAAAGTTTCTGCAATGCAAAGCAGAAAAAATTGGGTAGTGTAGTGTTACACTTGAAAGGGTTTTTAAATATACATTTTTCTGCAGCTGGAGGCAAAAACAGAGATTTTATTGCTTGTAAGTAAAGTTTAAATAATTTATTTTATTTAATTGTATTATGATTAGTCCAATATGGTGCTTGAGTCAGAATTCACATTATTAACGTAGATACAAGAAGCCATTCTTCCAAAATATAGCCTACTAAATAAACATTGAAAGCCTATTGTAGAGTGTTTAGTGTTTGTGTGCAACAACCACATTTAATGTGAGGTGTTTATTGTTCCAAATGGAATCATGGCATTTTGTTCTAGCAGTCATATTTACTGTCTTACGCAAACAATGTGGTAGTTTTTGTACGATTTCCTAAAAGTCACTTCCTGGGATTAGTTCACTGCAGCCAACAGAAATTTGAAGAGAATGTTTTTGTCTACTGCCCTGTCGACGTGCTGTCTGCGAGAAACACTTTCTAATTGCAGTCTTTCTTTCATGCTGTTTCTCAGTCCTGTGGAAATGCAGTAACTGACATTTACTGGAATGGGAGCTGGCTCTCTCCCTAGGCCAAAAAACCGCTGTGCACTGAGGTCAGTATGCAACCAGAATTGGGAAATAGTGTCAGCATCATGTGTGTTTATACATTTCAATTGACATCTACTTACTCTGTGATTAAGGCCTGTCTCTATAATAGTTATGAAACTTCCTGCAATGGCACCATACTAAAATAAATCCTTACTAATGCGCTGGACATGGACTGTAATGACTCTTCTATGACACACAGAGAGGCCTAGGCCAAACCTCCCATAGAGGCTCTAGAATAGGCATGGGTATCTAGACCTGCTCTGTATTTCAGCAGTAGTGATAATATTCTAATTAACTACTATTATAATACTTTTATAAGACATAAATATCCGCTATTTATCACTGATAAGTAACCAATCAGCCTGCTCTACCACAGCATATCTCGTTTAGGAGTGACATTCTCATAAACATTTCTGTACATCTGCGGCAATCATAACTGGTCCACCAGAGATGATGCTTAGTTCTGCATAGCTTTTCTGGTAGTCCATACACTGATTAGTTTGGAATGTATAATTTACACTCACTAAACACTATATGTTGCCAACACCTTGATAGCACAATATATGATTTGACTCCAAATTAGCACTTGATGCTGACACACTGTACTTTTTATCTTTTGTGTATTTGAGTTGTCTGGGATGTCAAACTGCCCCAGATTCTCCTTTCATCAGCGTGAATCAGGAAATGCTAGTGTGAGAGTTTTGTAAAGGTATAATATAAACCAAATAAGGCAGATGCAGTTGCACTAATACAGTAGTTTGTCTTTATTTGTCATCTGCAACCTCAATCACCTTGCAAAACATACCCTGCTTGCTATCTGCAGTTTGTGTGACTTTTTGTTCCTATAGAGCTTCACACATGCACAACCACCCCTCTAGCCAGGCAATTAAAAAATCCACTCCCTCACACTCACCTCGCATCTTGGCAATAAAACTAGTCAGACAAGAGTTTATACTTTTACGTACTGAACCCTTAGCATACCTTGACTCGGGCCCCACACACTGCAACAATGTTGTTGTCACTACTCAAACTCCCTCCAAGATCACTCACAGAAAACACACGTGGATGCAACATTTAGCCTGAGGGGCTTTCCCCGTGTTTCACACAGCAGCCAGATTTGGCTTATCACAGATTTGTCTTATCGCATCTATGCAATCATAGGAGCCGGCAGTAAGTGTTCACACCCACCTCAGGCATGGCTAATGTAGCGAGACGGCCAGCGTTCTCCCAGCACTGCAGACGTGAGCCTGCAGTCTGCTGTATGTGCCTTTATGCTGGCAGTTCTGTGTGCACTGTATTTATGTCTGTCTGTGTATTGGTGTGCATTTATGATAGTTGCTGTGTGTTTCTGTGAGCACATCTGTATAAAGTGCATTTGCCCTCCTCTTGCATAAACCAACCAATATCTAATTCTGATGGTTTCTCATGGCATTGGAGACTGTATAGGCTGTTTGTTTTGTGTCCATATCAAGTCCTCTGCATTCAACACATGGTGTTTCCTACTGCACACAATACTGAACCCATTATGGGGATGTCATGTGTTTCAAATTATCCAGGCTGAGATTAGAGGGAAGTAGGGGTGTCTGTTTGCCCCCTCAATCCTCTGATGTGGTCAACAAATGGACATCCATCACTGCAAATTCCCTCCACCAAACAATCAGCCTCCTGCAAACAGTCAACCAAGAATCGTCACCAGCAGTATGCCAATTCAACCATTTCCTGTTTCACCTACATGTTGGGTTGGTGTAGTGAGGTGTGAAGTTGATATTGCTTAAAGTGTTTTCCTGGGGACGGTGTCCTGGCTACATTTAGCATTAGGTTTTAATAATTGATTGAAGTCCCCCAGTCACACTTTTCCTAAAATTGTGTTGTGTTGCACTCTATATTGTTAAATATAGTCAAGATTAATAATAAGGGCATTTATACCTATAACTGCCACACCTGGTCAAATTTACCCAAAATCAAAATCCATATATTTTTGGCAAGTTTTTTATTTTTGTGCAGGCTGTTTACACATATGTTGCTAGGCAACAGTATACAAGAATGTGTGATCGAAATGTACATAATTCACAACAGTAGATGCTCACAGGGTCAGCTGGCCACACACCACACACAATGCAAAAAAGAAACAGCTTTTACCGTACAGTATGTCTGTCTGATGTTGCAGTCAGCAAGTGTACACTGGCTGAAGCACGTACAGCGAGCAGCATACGGATCATCCTCGGATGTGACATGATTTGAATGCGCTTCTGTGTAAGGGGACTTGGACGAACAGCAGTTCCCAACTACAGAAAGGTGCCGGTACCATTATCTAAAACTAGCCGACATGCCTAACAAGTGGGAATTTGCTTTCATGAATAGCCATTTGCATGTTCTTAAAGACACCCATTTAAAATATAATTATAAAACTAGGGCACCAAAACATAGAAGATTAAACAAACACATTTTAGAAGACAAAATACAATGACACAACAGTATCTATGTGGTGCACAGGTACATTTTACCCTCTGGCGGTTTTAGGTAGCCTATCCAGAGATTCTTGGCGATTCTAACGTTAAATTGTCATACTATTGTATATTCATGCTCTATAGCATCTTCCAATACACTTCAAATACACTAAAGTGATAGCAGGCAACTATCCTTTATTTAATTTACAACCTGCATAAGTGGGTAATTTCATTTCATTATAAGGCAACAGGAAGGAACAACTAGAAATTGTTTGCAGTTTCTTGAGAAACTGTTTGGGCTAGCTGCCCCGCCAACTCCCTCCCGCAAGGGCCCTCATGAAAGCCCATGGTCTTTTTTAAAAATTGTATAGATTTAAATGTAGTTGAAAATTAGGAGCTGAACTAAGGAAATCTTTTAGTGTCGGTAGTGAGATTCAAACCACATACTTTTTGCCGCAAAGTCATATGCACAACCCACTGCAAAACCTGACAGAAATGTAACTGAAAAGGAGGTATTTCAGTTTCTTGTGAGATGAAAAGTAACTGCAGCTAGCCCCGTATGTTTGAAACCTTTTTTATATATTCAGGTTTTTATTATAATTATTATATACTTTTTAAAGTGAGTAATGCATGGGGTTTGAATCTGCAATATCTGAAACTTGGTGTCAGACACTTTATCCATTACACAACCTGCATGGTGGGATTGGTGTACTGATTTTTGGGTGAATATAGGAGGTGCTAGCTTATCTTAATTGTTAGCCTGCTATTTGTTTGTAAGTTGTAGTATGGATGTCACGATTAAGTGGAGGCAGCAGAAACCAAACGCAGGTTGGAAGTTTAACAATCTTGGTTTTAATCGAAAAAAGCAAAGCACTCACCACAACAGCAAATAATAACCAAGAAAGGAGAAACAGGAGGTTACATATACTCTGCCTAATTAGGGGAATGGGCACCAGGTGTGTGTAATGACAAGACAAGCAAGGGAGTGAAGGGAAACCCCAGGAAGAATGGCAGGGCCATCAAGCCATGACAGAACCCCCCCCTCCAATGCCCCGGCTACCAGACGGGGCCACCATCCAATTCGAGGGAGGAAGGGGGGGAAAAGCCAACCCCTTCCCCACCAGCTACAATTGACCGAAGGGGGCGGAGCCGCCGGAACCTCGTGAGGGGGCGGAGCCACTGGAACCTCCTGAGGGGCCAAGTCTGACTCTGGAGGCGGGGCCGAATCTGACTCTGGAGGCAGGGCAGAGTCTGACTCTGAAGGCGGCAGAGGCGGGGCCGCCTCCGGGAAGGAAGGCAGAGGCGGGGTCGCCTCTGGGAGGAGAGGTAGAGGCGGGACCTTGTCCTTGGGCTCCAGCCATTCAGGTCCTGGAGGCGGAGTCAAGTCCTCAGGAAGAGGCAGCAGCAGGGCCTCTTGGGGAGGCGGGGCCGACTCTGGGAAGGGAGGCAGAGGCGGGACCGACTCTCGGGGAGGCGGGGCCGACTCTGGGAAGGAAGGCAGAGGCAGGTTCGCCTCTGTGAGGAGAGGAAGAGGCGGGACCCAGTCGTCGGGCTCCAGCCATTCCACGGGCTCCGTGGGCGGAGGCCGGTCCTCGGGCAAAGAGATGTCTTTGAAACCCTCAATTTAACAACATCTTATTTCAAGCAGTGCTCAATGGAAACAAACACAAATATAACCGCGAGCGGTAATGATCGGGCTCCAAGCATGGCACAAAGTTGAGGACCCTTGGGGACAAAATTTTAAGATTTCATAACAGCAAAGAGATATCACGCCATTGGAGATACTGCAGTAAGAGTGTTTTTTCCTTTCAAAAAAGTATAAATGAACTGCATTGAATTGCCGAATTCCACCAGTAGATGGCAACATGAGACCATAAAGGGGGACATGCTCTAAAATGATTTGGCCTTTTGTGAAACATTGAATAAATATTATTAAGATATTTCTTATCTGCCTTCTGTTGCCAGTAGGTGGCGCTAAAACTTTATGTAAATATTGGCATACAGATGACTTTAGGGCGGGACGTTTATCAAACGTGTAAAGTTTGGTGCATTTCTGAGCATGAACACAGAAGTTATACCAACTTCATCTTTCATGGCGAATCATGTATTTTCCACACCACGCCACGGACACGCCCATCAGTGAAAACCAAAAAATGACCATACAATGTAAAATGGCCGACTTCCTGTTGGTTTTAGGAAATGGCACCAAGAGCATTTTATGTCCGGCTATACTTCATACATATGCCACAGAAATTTCGTTAATGTCGGTCAAACGTGCGGAAGGGGCTGCTTTGTTTAAGGGTAACTTCCTGTTGCCAGTAGGTGGCGCTCTGACTGTAAGGTAATTGTTACATATACTTGTGTTCAGGGCGGGACTCTTATGAATCTATTAAAGTTTGGTAGAGATTGGAGCATGTATGGAAAAGTTATAACAATTTGATGTGTCTTGGCCAAGGGTGTGCTTTCACCGCCACGCCCAAGACAAGCCGTTTAACGAAAACTCACAATATTTACAAAATATCATTGTTAGGGTCCTATGGCTTTTTTAAGACAGTTTTGAAGTAGATTTATTAAACAAGCTAGGCGAAGAACATCACAGCATAAAAATGGACATTTCCTGTTGCCAGTAGGTGGCCCTATAACTTAATATAAATATTGGCATACAGATGTCTTCAGGGCGGGACGTTTATCAAACATGTAAAGTTTGGTGCATTTCTGAGCATGTACACAGAAGTTATACCAACTTCCTTTTTCATGGCGAATCGTGTATTTTCCACGCCACGCCACGGACACGCCCATCAGTGAAAACTCACCGTTTGTACAACTTTTAATCAAAATAGTGTGTAAAATGCACAGAGCGAATTTGGAGGTGATCGCATTAATTCCCTAGAAGGAGTTTGTTAAAGTACGATGCGTGCAAATCGCCAAAAATGATCATTAAATTAAAAATGTCCGACTTCCTGTTGGATGTAGGGAATTGCTCCAAGAGCTTTTTTTGTACGCCTGGTCATGTTACATGTTCCACAGAAATTTCGTACGTCTAGGAGAAAGTGTTCGGGGGGGCTGATCTGTAGGGGGCGCTAGTGAGCTATTTTGCCACGCCCATTCGCGAGACACCTACAATCGGCAATTTCCCGGGAAGACACGTGTGCGGAAAAATTCGTGAGTTTTTGTAATCGGTGCTTGGACCCCTTTACAGGATCACTCTAATTCCACTACAGCTAACACTCATGGTAGGGCTGGACCCAAATATTCGGGTATTCGTTCGTTGGGTATGTACTCGATTTTAAAATTGGGATTTGAGTATTTATTTTTTCACAATATACATGCATGTTTTCCCATTAATCCCTACTGTCTCCGTATAAACCCACATGTTGAAATGTAATTGCCTGCCCTACACTGTGTCATCAACACAATTGACTGCAATTGGCTCTGTTTGTAAAAAGAGAGTGAGGCTATTCAACACACTCTCTTATTGGCTAATACAGGAGGTATATGCTATTTGACAGCTCTCACTGTCTCAATTGACGTGTCAATCAAAGAGGACATTTTGAGCGTATGGCTGTGTTTACATGTGTGCTCACTGATGCTGGGAATAGAAGAGCACTTCTGTTATACTTCTTATTGATAGTTGAGTGTTTTAAATGGTGTTTTAAATGGTGTTTTAAAAATATAAAGTAGGCCTACTTGCTTAGTTACTTAAACAACAGCAAGCAAAGTGTGTCACTTTGTTGGGAACATACATTAAAATGTATGGTCAGTCATTCTTGCTAACTTCGAGCTCAAAACAGTATCACTTTACGGTCCTCCGCGGCAGCTGCTAACACGTCGAAATGTAGTTTGAAGCAAAGCGTAATGCTACGGCAAGTTGATACGAGCGGTGTTCACCACTTTGTTTCCGAGGATCCGAGGAGATATTTGGTGAATTTGACAAAAAGTGTATTAGCTTACATTTAAGGGCTCAGATTAAAGAACTTTTTTTTGTCCAAGTAGGGCAGGTCAAGTTGATCGATTACATAAGAAAATCTTAATGTAACATATAACAAGCACCAATGTCAATCAGCTCAGCGATGTTCAATTTAACTACCATAAAATATGACAAAACAACTGTTAAAAATAATAATAATAATAATGATACACTTTAATTGTATAGCACATTTTCATACACAATGTGCAACTCAATGTGCTTTACAGTTAAAAACATATGAACAAAGGATGAAGGTAACAAATTAAATTAAACAAAAAGAAATAAGAAACAACGGAAAACTAGGTAAAAGCCATGAAAATAATAAAAAACATTATTGTATATACCCCGCACCCCATCCCCTGCATTTGGTGGGATACTAACCCACTGGGACTCCAAACCAGGCAATACATTTACTTTTTAAGAGGGCCTCAAACCCCCAGGTCTTCCAACACCAGTTTTCTTGCTTTTTAAGAGGGTCTCTAACCCCCAGGTCTTCCAACCCCTTTTTTCTTGCTTTATAAGAGAGCCTCTAACCCCCAGGTCTTCCAACCCACTTTTTCTTACATAATTTAATTTCTTTCTTAATTTAATGTAAATTGTTTTTATTATTAAACCTTTATTTTACCAGGAGAATACTAGGGATGTGCACTATTAGTCGGTTAAACGATTAAACGCTGGGATCATTGCTAGTCGGCACCATAAATACAAGTCGGATACTTTTATTATTTTATTGTATTTATTTTTTCAAGTGTAGTGTGTAGTGGCTCAATCAGCCTCACCTGCTTCAGCCTGCAAATTAACACAGCAGCAACTAATCACACAGCCCTGTAAATGAACAGCGGTGGTACGTTTTAAGAACCAGCCATGCATCTGCTAACCACATTATTTAATGAATGAAGGTTAAATTATACCATAGCACAACATCACAGCCATCCTTTCCCGCTAAACAGCCAAATACCCATAAGCATGTATTAATTAATGAATGAAGGGTTACATAGCATGAAGCTGCATTCGTTCTTGACACAGGGTTATTGGACAGACAGGTGGCTAGCTGCTAGCAACAACACAAAGTGATATTCGGTTAAACAAGAAACATTAAAGTTAAACAAAGACATATTCTATCTTTGTTATTATAACGTTAAATGTTTTGTATGATATGACTGATCACTAACCAAGATAAAAACATTATTAGTTGCGGTACCAAAAACGGCAATTCGTTTCCAGCAGGGGATACAATTTTGGTATGACACATGAGTGCGTATTTATCAATGAGCAATGTTTAGGTTAAGTAAATCAACGCAACATTATTTAAGCAGCCTATTTCTAATCCATTTACTGTTTCTGAACATTAGCCTATATTAATCTAATGTAGTTATTGATGTACACAGTGTATCACTCTTGATAATATGCCTGTCCTGCAGAATAGTTGTTTATGCTATTGTGGCCTATCAGTTACTGTATAAAAAACTAGATTTTCAGATTTGGTCATCTGCAAATGTTGCAAACATTAAACTTTTACTCACGGTTTGTGTACTGGCGATCAACATCAGTTCCTTGCCTTATACTACGTAGCTGGCCATATCCTCATTGGGGCGTTACCAAACAAACTGTGTAGAAATCTACGCAACATATGCACTTTTCTCTCATTCACCTGTTTCCCTGCCTCTCTCCCTTTTTTAGCCAATACAGAAAAGGAAGCTAACAGTCCACTTTGATAGACTTACTACTTCTCAGTGTCACATCGACATTGCTAATACCAAAAACTACTAGAAATACTTGGTTTTCAAGGAATGGGTCCTTTAAGTACCGAGTAACTTTTTCATGTTACACATTTTTTCATCTTAATTTTTAAATAAGCAGAGCATAAATGTATATATCCAAAATGGTAATGCTGTCCTACTGTTATTTAGTGTTTGCACCTACTGATTAGCACAGATTAGCACGAACAGTGTTGCCAACATGGCAACCTACTCACTTGATTTAGCAACTTTTCAGACCTTAGTGTATCCTATATTATAGTGTGTGTGTGTGGGTCTGTGGCAGGGAGAAGAACATTGCTTGCCGCATGAGGGAGTTTTTGTGGTTACATTGCTTGACACTCGCTGTAAAATGCTCTTTTCAGCAGCGCTAGTCAGCCCTAGTGACTTTGAATACCAGAAGAACGGTTGCTTGATCGGTCACATTGTTTAAGTGTGGTTAAGTCCCTGAGGTGGTGAGGTAGTCTTCTGTGGCGTGTAGAAACTCTTCAGTTCCTGAGAGCCACTGGGCAGGGGTTTGGAGCTCGATTGTCCTCCTCATTGACACACTCAGCCTGTAACCTGGCGAGAGGGTGATAGGGTGCCAATCGTTCCGGGTGAAAGAACAACAAGACGTCGCTTGCCGAGCAACTTGACTTGGTACACCACATCAGACACTTTTGCCAGAACCTAGAATGGCCCAACCCACTGGTTGCTGAGTTTTGGAGACATGCCCTTCTTCCTGGCAGGAAAATAGAGTCACACTTGGTCCCCGGCTGTAAAGTCATCTCCCCGACAGCGCACGTCATATTCACGCTTCTGATGACTCCCCGCTTCTGTCTGTGGCTGTCGTGCTAACACTTCTTGGAGATGATGGTTAGATAGTTATTCCATCCTAGGCTCCCACTTCACCTCTGGCTTAGAGGGCCAAACACCAAGTTCAGGGGTGCGCAACTCCAACCCAAACATTAAGGCGACTGGTGTGCATCTGGTGGACTCCTGCACATTTCAAATATCTATAAACTGCTGTACCTCTCAGGGAACCATCACTATGATCCAGAGAACTGTGTTGTCTGGAGCCTTGTGCTTCTGATAGGGTCTCCCAAGACAAAGTGGTCTCAGAGAGGGGCCAGACAAAGAATGGTTCAGAAGGCCCCTATGAAGGATCACTTAAGAGGAGAGGTTACCCTGCCCGGAAGAAGCCCGGGGCCCCCCATCTAGAGCCAGGCCCAGAGGGAAGGATCGTTGGTGAGTGCCTAGTGGCTGGGTTTGCCACAGAGCCCAGCCGAGCACAGCCCGAAGAAGCAACGTGGGGTCGGGTGCGCTGTCAGATGGGTAGCAGCAAAGGTCAGGGACCTCATTGGACCAGACCCGGGCGGCAGAGGCTGGCTCTGGGGATGTGGAACGTCACCTCACTGTAAGGGAAAGAGCCAGAACTTGTGAAAACTATGACTGTTGTAAGTGCCTATGCACCGAACAGCAGTTCGGAGTATTCGGACTTCCTGGAGACCCTGAATAGAGTCCTGTATTTGGCTCCAGTAGGGAACTCCATAGTTCTACTGGGAGACTTCAACGTGCACGTGGGCAATGATAGAGACACCTGAGGAGGTGTGATTGGGAGTAACGGCCTCCAGGATCTAAACCCGAACGGGTGCTTGTTGTTAGACTTCTGTGATAGTCATTGACTGTCTATAACAAACACCCTGTTTGAACATAAGGATGCTTATAAGTGTATGTGGTACTAGAGCACCCTAAGTCGAAGGTCAATGATCGATTTTGTGATCGTATCATCTGATCTGAGGATGCATGTTTTGGTGAAGAGAGGGGCAGAGCTGGCTACCGACCACCATCTGGTGGTGAGTTGGGTCAAGGAGTGAGGACTCTGGAGGCGGTTGCAATGTACCGACCGGCCCGAAGGGCTGCAGCATCTGCCTTAGCAGAAGCAAAACAGCCAGTGTGGGAGAGCTTCGGAGAAGCCATGGAGAAAGACTTTTGGTCGGCACCAAAGTGTTTCTGGAAAACCGACCGCCACTTGAGAAGGGGGAAGCGGGGAACCATCCAAGCTGTGTACAGCAAGTATGGGACACTGTTGACCTCAACTGAGGAGGTAATTGAGTGGTGGAAAGAACACTATGAGGAACTCCTGAATCCGACTGACACACTCTCTGTGATAGAGACAGAGCTAGAGGCTGATAGGGGATCATCATCAAGTTCCCAAAAGGAGGTCATTGAGGTAGTCAAACAAGTCAAGACAGGCAAAGCCACAGGGGTTGATGAGATCCGTCCATAAATGCTAAATGCTTTGGATGTGGAGGAGATGTCTTGGATGACATGTCTCTAACATCGCGTAGAAGTCGGGAACAGTGCCAAAGGAGTGGCAGACTGCAGTGGTGGTTCCCTTCTTCAAAAAGGGGGACCAGAGTGTGTGTGCCAATTACAGGGGTAACACACTACTCAGCCTCCCTGGTAAAGTCTACTCTAAGGTGCTGGAAAGGAGGGTTTGGCCGATTGTCGAACCTCAGA
>JAODOY010053073.1:5858-18354 GCA_025399855.1 Forbesichthys papilliferus | reverse complement strand
ATATATATATATATATATATATATATATATATAAACACACACACACACACATTACCAATTAACAACAATAAATAAGATAAATAAGACAACATCCCACTACACCCCCTTCCTTTATTTCACTTATAAACGCTCCAGGAGCCAACACACGCTGCCCAATCAGAGAGCAAATCGGTGATCAGAGAGTACACCCATGCATTCAAGCCTACACTGGATCCTTGAAACATTTAAACACAGATTCATTTAACAAATAATGAAACTAGCAACAAACATTGTATGGCTGTATATCACCAACTAACGTGAGGTATATTATAAATCTTCCTCGCACCGGGCCATCGTACACACCTACCGATAGGGGAATATTAATATCCTGAATTCGAATGTAGCAACTCGTTAACAAACATAATATTGGTAACTAATTAAGATTTCCACTGAAAAATACATGTTTGAAAATAAGTGAAAAATTAGGATTTTCTACAAATTTCCAATATCAACTTTTCCGTGCCTGGGTGGCTGCCTCTTTTCTATTGGCTGCACGGGTATTAGTCACAGCTCGCTTCGCCCGAAACGCAACAAGCTCCCCTCAGCGGCGCGCTGTCGCTGCGCCTGCATTTTGCTCGGCAAAACCGCCTTTGCGCGGTACAAGCCATAGGAATGAATGGGTTGTAGAGCGAAGCGGTGCCGCTTTTGCGTCCTGTCTGAAAGGGCCTTGAAAGGGCCTTTAGACAGTACGCTTAGATCAAAATAGGGCGCATAGTGTTAGTTTCAGAAAGTAGACCTGCGTTAAATACACTGAGAATCTTGCTTATAGGCAGAGAGGAGCAGTTCAATACACTCAGTTTAAGTCCCTCAGCCCTGCCTGAGGCTAGGCTGTTACATTAAAGATGTAGCCTACTGCTCTCATGGCTAGTTTTAAACAAACATGTTCTACAAGTCTCCCCTACTGTATATTCACCTGCCAGTGTATTACCCATTAACTATTACAATAGGAATGTTTTCTTTGACCTTTTCTGCATTATCAGGATGATAAATGAAGAGAAAGAAAGAGGGATATGAAAGAAAAAAGTGCATTAGCAAGACTGAGGTGTACAATGTTGGTGGAGAGGGAGTTCTTTGAAGACTTACAGCCTAATCCCATCTGTTGCTCTATTTCTCATCTTCAGTTTCCCAGAGTCTTAAGACCTATACACTTTCTGGAATTCACGTCAAAGGATTCATAGTTTTCCCCTCATGTTTCGATTTCAGTGTTTTGATACCTGTGTGCTTTGCTAATTAACTAATTTCTAAAGTGACATTTGAGATAATTGTTGCTACCAATGGGCCATTGGTAAGTTTGTCTGTGCCATAATTTAGGCCTAAAAGTCTTTCATGAAAATCTCTGCAGGTACAGCTGCAATTTACGGTTAGACATACGGTACTTGAAAAGCATACATTTCACAGAGATGATGCACTCTTTTGCCAGATGCCACCCTTAAATGCTATTAGTGTTGCATTTGAAATAGGCTACAGTGCATATTAAATCACCTTTGAGAGTGCATAGCTTGTTAACTCTTAAAACACTGAAAAAGGTGTAAGTCAAAAACTTAAATAATTCAGTTTGCCCACTGTTCTCACCATGCCTAATCAGATAAAGGAATATACACAGCAAAGGAGCATGACACGTCTAATAGGAATGTGTTGATGTACTTTGTAAAGGTGACTCCTCTGAACTTGAGAAAGGAAGCAATTAACGCTTAGACTTGGTTTGGGATGATGGGACAAACGAATATCTCCCTGAACTTTGAATTCAATGGCAGTACTAGGTTATGTTAACATTATCAGTGACAACCCACACCACTATGGGCCACTGTGCAATTTTCTATACAACACTGCCTCTTATGGCTCGCCTGCTAAATTTAACATCCCATCTGGACATAGCTGTTTTGCTGCCACAGCAATGGAGGGAGAATACATTTCTGAGGACTTCAAAGCTGGTTTGAACACTCTAATTCCCCTATAGCAAGTGTAGCTCAAAGGACAGTGGGTGGAGTGACTGCCAATTACGACTTCCAACGAGTCCCATTAGATCCTAGAGGAAAATAGATGTTTCAAAGGGGGACACTGAGAAGAAAGTGCTGTTTTATGAAGGGTACTAAAACATTTTATGCCATTGGACTGCACTGAGCTATATTTCTGCCTTTAGCTTGTTGGCATTAGTTTTTGAAGGACAAACTAATGTTTTAAAATGAGTTTCTCACCTGTTAGTTGTAAAGCATGGGAACTGAGGATCATGCAATGCTCTTTCTCAATACACTTGCCATCTATTGTGCCCTTCACAATAATATGAGGTGATGCTGGGCAGGCAGGGAAAACTGGATAACTTAAATGACTTGTCATACAATGAAACATAGCCTACCTATGTTTGTGTAAGTTCAGTATAGTCTGACCTGGAGTAACAAAATATTTGAATGCATTGATAAAGCAAAACATCTAGGATCACCCTTTAAAATGTTTCAACTGAAGGCTTCTCATTACTATTAGCAGGTATATGAAGAAGGAGATAAGTTTGAGATACTATGTGAAGTTGGATGGAAGTTGGAGTTTGTTGGCTTTTCTTATTAACTGAATAATTTAACTTATTAACTGCATTTCTTATTAAGCTGAATTGTTAGCTCTGGCAGACTGGCAACTATTTTCACACAGGTCACATCTTATCGTCTGGGATCATGGTAAGAATCCAGAAGAGTCACACACATTAATGTGCACACCCAATTTAATTCTGCTCCTTACTCTCAAAAGTCCCATCAGGCAGTCTATTTGCACTTTGAGTCTTTTCACACATTGGCTTTTCAATGTGTAGTTCTCCTTTCCATTACTTTTCCACAGTATGTTTACTAATGTCTAACTTAAAATGTATTGGCTATTCTCTGGGATTAAATGTATCTTGGTTGATTAAAATGAATGACGTACACACAGCTTTAATTAGTTACTCACTTAATAATTGGTTCCATCAATTCTTAAATTAAAAGTATATGTTGGACGTGCCACATGCAGTCAAAGATGTATGCAGCTAAGCATTATTTACTGTAGTGTTGCAATAAATGTTTTCAATGTACATCTTCCAGTGTTTGTTAGTATACAGTATATGTTTGAATATTTCCGGGCATATATTTTCCCATCAGTGTAGTAGATGAACAGAATGTCTATTCATCTGTCTAGCTTCTACTGTATCGCCAAAGCGTTCATAATCTTGAGGCATTTTGAGTCAATAAACTGATAACCATTTGTTCCCATTGTACACCCATTCACTTTCTAATTACAGTGTCCTGCAACTTTGACATTCCACACTTTTTTGACAGCTAAACTAATATGGCAGTGCCTCCAATGTGACTTCTTCTTTGATTCAGCCTTTATTGTATCCTAATCAATGGCCTGGTAGATTTTTGACACCACAACACATTGGATTCCTATATCTCTCCAGCAGTCAATGCTTGACAGGTGATTGTGAGCCTTTTCCCATTATAGGACTAGCTCAGAGAGTGGTTGAGGCATTTTTACACTCTCTACTGATAAAAATTATAATTAGTTCTTATAAATAAAATGTTAATGCTAGTGTAAATACTGAACAGGAAACATTCAGAGCCATGTAAAGAGAGCCTCCAAATTTTTTCACAGCAATGGCGGATTGTGGAGCCTCAAAATATTTCCCTGAAGTTAGCCCGAAAATACCCAAAAGTACCATATATATTATGTTGTAACTGTAAATTGGTGCATTTATTGATACTAATTACCAAAAAATTAAGTAATACATCTGTATATATCAAATAGCCCACCAAGCACTTGAACTGATCTTCATGAATCATGTGACCGTTGAAAAATGTAAACTTCTGTTGGCGCTACTCTCTTCCATGGCTCTAGAAACATTTAGTTTAATTGTAAAAATGTCAAATGTGTGTGACATGCATGCACAAATGAGAAAACAACCAACAAGCCACTTATTCTTGTGGGTTGGATTTAAAAAAAAGGCACACTGTGCATACCTCAGCAAAACCATAAATGTTATTTTCAAAAGTCAAGCTCATCATCAATATTTGACTCATAGCTAGGTTTTAGGTTTATTATTTAGGGGTCCAAGCCCTATTGAAATTGTAAGAATTATTATTTTTTCTATTTCTGCCATAAAACTGCATGGTCAGCACAAACTACACACACTACAGGCACCAAACTTGGTAGATATGTCCCAATCCTGGTAAAAAGCTCCCAAAAATCATGACATCATGACAAATTGTATCCAGACAACTCTAGGGGGCGCTATAATAACCACATTTATGTTTTGGCTTATATCTGGAGAACCATATGGGTTATAAAAAACGTTTTAGTTTCCCATATTCCCTGAATGCTCCTGAATCGAATTGCCTATGGAAAATGTTTCCACCATTTTGAAAAAATGAAATTAATGAAATTCATCCAATTCTCACTAAATGTGGTACAAATCATCTACAGACCATGGTGACAAAATATATAAATAATTTTTATCTGATATTCCGTTTTAAAGTATTGCACCAATCAACTTTGTGTTGATTGGGCGTGGCCCAAAATGACTCTTTGGCCTATATTTTATGATGTCCTTGTCAAAACTTAATGAAACTTGACGAGCACCGAATATTTTGTTAAAGTTCGTCAATAGGGGGCGCTACAACTGACAGATGTCAATATCTCAAGAGCTGTTTTAGCTAAAAATCTGAAATTTGGGGCGCTATAAACGGAACGTTTCATTCGAGAACCTTATTTTAAAGAGATTGGCCACAAGGGGGCGAAGATTTACGTTACGATTTACGTTTACGTGTCATGTTACTAATTTTTATCAGGAATACTTCTAGCTAGACACCAATGAGCATGGAAAAGTAAGAAACATAATATTAGTTGCTTTTGATAACACTTGCTTTTGGATTTGATGGAATATTGAGAAATAAACAATCTGACACACTTTCAGTAAAAATAAATAATTTAGCTCTAATTGTTTTATAGTTAATGTGAGCTGGGTCAGGCTATGGGTTCATCTGGCTTAACAGGATATATGGGAGTTGAACAGGATTTCTAATCACTAAATGTAAAACTCCATTATCTTCAAATCCATGGCAGTCTTAGATATTATTGTATCTGAAAAATGTGTAACACTACAAAGTTTGCATTGTGTGGTCCATTCCACTGCGTTTAACATTGGTATAATTCCACCTCTTATTTCTCTTGTTGAGGACGCTGAACCGCCTCCACTTCGACAGAACAGTTGATGTGACTGCTGCAGTTCTGCTTGGATGATCGCCGCTTGCGGCTACATTTATGTTTTAAGTTTACAGTACATCACTGGTGATCCCTACAGTACCTTAGTCAGATTACCACCTAAATTCAATTTGTCCTTTGCCCATTGTCAACCTTTCTCCGACTTCGTCTTGAAGATATCTTGAACAGATAAAGATGGATCAACAGCTTCTTTTGTAAAGGTAAGAACTGCCACTTATGGAGGCCTTGGTTTGAAATTAGACGGCATGGTTAATTGTGAAATATATAATCATGTTATAATTCACAGAATGGAAAGTGGCTTTGTCACCTGAGGCAAACTTTTACAACTGTAAAACACAGTTGTAGGTCTAAGTAAAAAAGAAACCTTAGTATTGGTGCACTACAGGGAAGTCCAAAACCACAATTGAGGTAAAAATTACTTTGATTTAAAATGAAGTGTATTGTTTTAACCTTTGTTGTTCATCAGGCACATTGTGCTACACAGACAGCTCATTGGGGAAAATATGTGTGATAGAGAAACATTTTTCAAAATCACAATACACACCCTGTGAATATTTAGTATTGTAGTTCAATTTTAAGGATTTTATTGAGGAGGTCACATAAACAGATTAGTACTATAAACAAGCCATAGTGGAAAAGTGGAGACTTCTTTTGACAACAAGCAAAAGACAACATGCAATGGAGTCACCACACACCTATGAAAATAACAGTAAAACAAAGAAATAAATCATTAGGTCAACCCATGTTCTCCTCAAAGACGGAGATGGTGATTGATGGAATAAATGTGTTTTAATAGTTATATTCTGCATCCAATTAGCGCTGACGTATTGTCACTGTGCTGCGTTTTAATGACCGTAACGGGCGGGCTATGATTGGCCTCTATGTCGTTTGTCTTCCTAATCATGTGTTTATCACAGCTAGGTCTTCAGAAGGTCCCGAGGGACATAGACGTAGAACATGACACTACTTTGTTGTCTGTAAACTGTCTGAGACGACGACATAGGACAACCATCATTAATGGACAAAGAGAAGTTACTATCCAAATGCAGAGGCACAGAAAAAAAGAATGATCGTTAAAACTTAATTCGATGCACAGTCTAATTTATTATCAGTTATGAAGTGTTGAGAGTGGCATCTAAGTGTATTGCTTCCTGTTCGAGACCAACACCAGTCAGTTCAATCAAGATAAACTATTCCAGAAATAACTTCTGGGGCTTTACTTTTGTGATATTGAACCACTCCATTCACTTTTAATTGTCTTTGTGTAAGGTTAATTGGGTTGTATTGGAGCCAGGAAATCCAATTACCTTGGTTGTTATTCCATCTCAATCTAGTCATTGATCCTCTTGTTTTGATCACAATATAACTGGGCATTTTTGTATTTTGTTTTACAAATAAGATCAGGAACAACAGCTACTTTGGCAACTCAATCATTTTCAAACCGTGACTTCAAAAATCAAAACAAAACAAAAAAATAGGATTGAATGTAATTAGTCAATAAGATGATCTCATTCTAAGGCAGTAAAGTTGAATGTTCAGCAAAGGAATAGAAGACAAAATGAGACAGAGGGAATTCATGTGAGCCTTCTGAACCAGGACATGACAGGGATAATTCTGCTTCTTTTCCTTCAGGACTGATACATTCCTCATGGCACAATAGGGAGAAACCAGGTGATATTCGATGGCGCTAATTTGTCTGAAGTACTTTATAGGCTAACTTGCAACCAGACTGATAGTCAGGGATGTTACCAGACCTATTTTAGGTGAGCTACAGACCCCCTAAAATAGGATTTGGCCTCTCCTAAATATATCTATCATTAGACAGAGCAATCATGAGGTTTAATAACAAATAATTATGCAGATATGATGAGGCGTAAATACAATGAGACAGCTAACCATGTGTAAAACAATAACATGCTTTATACCAGAAAATGTTTAAGCTGTTTCTTTTCAACTCGTTGAACGATACTGAGCAGATAAAAAATTGTGGCAAACATCTCTTGCTCTCTGAAAAGGATTGTAGTGATTTAAAAAATGTTGTTGTTAAAGAAAAGTGGCTTTTTAACATTTTTTTACGTGAAAGCCACTCGCAACGTGGTGTTACCATGGTGTTAGTGACCTGTTTAAAAGTTATGGTCCGCTTTAAATGTTGCCGTGTGAACACGAAATGAAACACAAGGTGTGAAAGCGACCTTAGTTACACACTGTAGGCTAGACCAGAGATTCTTGATTCTTCAGTAAGTTAGGTTTTCTGTTCCAAGCACTTGCATCTCTGGGCGTTTTTACAACTATCTGTGTTGTTCCGGACCAGGGTCTGAATCGATACTGTACATGTTTTGTGCACGACCCTGGATTCATTTCGTGTTCACACAGCAACATTTAAAGTGGAACAGAACTTTTAAACAGGGCCCATCATGAATAGTCACATCTTAAAGTAGTCAGTTAAAGTTTCATCAATCAGACATAGTCACTTCCGTATCTGTGTCAGAATCACATAAAACCTTTGAACAATACCTAATAACTAAAACAGGTAGGTAAATTGATGGAGGCAGAGTACACCAGGCCTCATAATTACAATATGTTTTCCATACAGAATACAAAAAGCAGTAGTTCACATGCGGTATAATTGTGTGGTTCTTTGTCTGCATACAAAAAATGTGAATCCAATGTTAAACATGTTGCTATAAGTTGTGGTTGTAATAATATTAACATTTTATATATTTTGAATGCATTATTACACAAAACATTAAATGCACACATTTCTGACAAGTCTGGAAATGTATTTCAGACAATGGAATAGTTGGATGGTTGTATCCATTGACCTGTCCATGTGTAAAAGCCCAGTCATGCCAAATGCCATGAACGATGGCCCCCCCCACGCTCAGAACAATGATGGTGTGACCTGATGGATGGATATACGACTGAGATTAATAGATGATACAGGGATAGAGGACAAATGTTTACCTTTCAGCAAAAAGCAACGACGGGGTGACTCTTTGCGTTCAACCGACAGCACACTTACAGTATGTGGAATTGTATTGTGAGTGACTCGGCAGAGTGCTGGATTACTGAAACATATGAGTGTTTTGTTGTTGTTACAGTAATGTTTGGTTTTCTGGTCCAATGCAGCACAGTGAAGAACAGGTTCGTTGTGTGTGGGGAATGACAATGATGATTAGATTAGCATTAGGAGAGGGAAGGGCAGGTCACTTGATGCATATTCTACTGTGCATTGGCTAGGAAGCTTTAATAGACAAGACAATAATATAATAATAACACAATGAAACAACACAGTGAGCAGCTCACTACTGACCAGCCCATTGCTGTGCAATTAATCTACAATACTCCAAATCCAATTAAAGAAGGAGTCAGTCATTCTGGAGAAACATTGTTGGAATGTGAGCTCTGCCCCACACATTGGAAACACATTACCATGTGTTTGCTTTTTTATTTACAGAGCCAGGGCCAGGCAGCTAGCATACCTAAGCAGATATTTTCTCAACTTGGCACACACAAAAAAAAGGATTAGCTTTGTTATCGCTGACTCTACCTTTAAAGACTTCCTATGAGGTTTGTGTGTGTGTTAACGTGTGTGTGGAGGTTCATGTGCATATATCTAGTATAAGGGAGTATTCGAACACACATCTCACCTTCTCTCAAGCCCTGAATCTACCCCCCCCCCCCTTTCCCCCACATTTTCACCATCTTCCTCATCTCTGACTGCAGTGTTGACGCAGTGAGCTTGTGTGTAGGGGAGTCATGTGTGTGCATACTAACACACAGGCCATTCTGCAACTCCCCCTATATGCAGCCCACTGCCTCGCTTGCCTATTCCTGTGAATAATAAGAATAGGCACTGGGCCGTTAATAAAGTTGATGGAGACAGATGGCTGCTGTTGTTTACAAGTTTAACTACATCGAAAGGCATATCAGCTGTGATGTGTTCTATTTATGTGTTTTGGAAGGGGGGGGTGAGAGAGAGAGACATGGGTGAAACTCAGTTCAGAACGTCTTTAATAGGCTACATCATGTACTTAGAATTCAATCCAATTCACTTGTCTCCAATTCTATTCAGATTTGGATATCATTTTGTTGCACTAGTGATGTCATTTGGAGCACACGCCCCTTCAGTATACAGTATAATCAGCATTGTTGTTGCCAAGCAATACAATGCACTGCAATACTGGTTGTGTGTTTGTGTGTGTAATGTTTATATACATATATAGATATATTTAGTATATCATGTGTGCATACAGTGTATGTATATACACATGTATATATGCATATTCTGATGTATACTGTTAGATTAAGGCATGCGTTCCATGACAGGAATGCATGCACCTCTATGCAAATCTATATGTGACACTTACTGTATAGATTTGCAGGTAATTTAGATGTCCGCTTTGAATGCTAATTTATATAACAGACATTGTACTAATGTAGCAATTCATTATTTACTATTCAAATGTGTCAGTGGTGACATCTTCCTCAACATGGTCATCTTTAACTGTCTGTTAAGATTGTGTAATGATTGGAGTCTTTGGGGGAGATAACTGATTTTGTAGCCCGGACTATTGAGCAGTATGAGAACAATAAAAAAAAGTATAATAATAATAAGATATCAGTGCAAACTTTGTCATGGGTTAATTCCAAAAACTCATAATGAATAGATGTTTCTCAATCTGTTTCCATGCACAGTCAGAGGTGACATTGATATTCATACATCACAGCAGGCTCTCAGTCAATTTCCTTGTCTTATTTAAAATCTTCCCTGTATCGCACATACTCCAATAGCACCACTGGATGGGAGGTTGATAGCCTCTCTTGTTTGAAGAGAAAATTGCAAGAGCGTTACACTTGGGGATCTCCTCACATTTTCTCTGATGTCACTCCACGAGACATCTCATGCAGTTTGGTTCAAAGCATCTGTCACCAATAGATTCAATAGGTAATGCACAGGGTATGCTCATCAATCCACATGAACTTAGTTCAGTTTTAGATTTGACCAATTGCTTTTTCTTTTTGGATTCATTTTACAGGCTTTGTATAATCTGGTGGGGTTTATTATTAAGTGCTGAGCTGTCTTAAGGATGTCATTTTTTTTTATTGTGCACTGATTGGTGTTAATCACTTCTGTGATAATGTTTTTTATAGAATGGAGTCCAATACCAATTTCTCTTTGTGGACAATTAAGTTTAATGTACCTATTTATAAATGTGGCTTCATATCTGCTTGCACTAGAATAAATGCAAGCACATCACTTTTTATAGATATTTTTAGGAGCTTTTATTGACTGACCTCATAACCCTCACCCTAAATTTGACCCTCACAATATGCTGCGCTGAGCTCCAAGCCTGTCCCACCCCTACCCCATCTTTACTTTGTACCTCAGACCCAATCAATACAGTTCCATGTTAAAAAAGATAAATGTAATCCACAGTAACTGTAATTATTTACATTTACTGTAAAATTACCAAGCATAGACTTGAGATACCCATATCATTTTATGTATCTTGTTACCTTTAGAAACCCTTCACACACATCTCTACATACAATATGACCAATGATATTACACAGCTTGGTTATGCAGGTTTTGTAGACACTCTTGACCACCTCTTAAGAAGCGATGATGTTTTGGTAATGTGTGCAAGTGGTCTGATACCCCACGCTTGATCCATCAGCAACACTGACCCTAGATACCTCCCTCTCCCTGACCTTTAGAAAGGCCAGCTGTTCCCCTTTACAGGATGTGACTGAAGAGGCGGTTCTCCCAGACGGCAATTGATTAGAGAGGCATTAATCAAGCTGAGGGATTATCCCTAGCATGGAAAACGCTCCTTTCTATAGTAAACCAATTATACTTTTTATGGGATGAGAAGGTTAACTGGCTGGATGAGCAATCCGTTTAAACCATTGACACTGGAGGTCTGGAGAGGTGAAAAAGAGAAGAATAGGGGGTGGGGGAGAGGGAATGGCTGTGGTGGTCTAGACCTGGGGGTGAGGCGTGAAGGAGTCATAATATGGATTTCCAGGGGGTGTGAATAGAAGGAATCAGGGAAAATCATAAAATCATAATATTGGCCATTAAAGTTAATTGGGACAGTTGCTTCTATGAGAGCGTTTCCGGCGTGTGAAGATGCATAATGCTGACCCCCCCCCCCCTTCCCCCGCACCATCAGGAGGCAGTCTGTTCTTAACCTTTATGCTTCGTCGGCCATACACATAGGAGATTGTGATCAAGGTTCTTACTCCGTTTTAATAGGTCTCCTGACTTTAATGGCCGCCGCCCTAAACTCTGACTTAATGATGCCTTCACATTTAAGGAGGGCTAAATTAACCTTGTAAAGAGAAACATCCCTTCATCGCCGCGCCCCCATAACTTAAAGTCACATCCAGCAACTTGATAACAATTAACGTATAAAGCCATCCATTAGAAGGGCTTTATAGTTTACAGGCTTAGTCTGATGAGGAACACCTCCAACTGGAAGGGTCGAGCCTGTACTTTATGTGCTGTATTATTCAGGGAGATGCTATTATGTATATTCTGCTGCCATTATACAGCACAATGGACTATGCAGCAGCACCACACCTGTGGAATACTATTGGAGAGAGAAAGGCAATTTCATAGACATACTGTACATGCATTTGCTGCTGTTGGAGCAAGGATGTTGTGCCTGCAGTTCACACTTAATTTCACATTCATATGAGGCCTCCCTGCTCCTTTGATATGGAAACATGCTGTACGAGATCTCTTGTTTTTGGCAAATGACTATTGCTCTTCATGACTGATAACCACATGTTTAATTTAACAGTTATTATTTATTTACACTTCTATGTGTGTTGTTAAGCTATTGTCTTTCTCTCTGTGGTTCAACTGACTATGTACATTAATGAGGCATAACACAATCATATAGTGATATCACTTTTCATTTGACAGGAAACATGGAAAAGAAAGACTGTATCATGTTGTATATATTTGTTTGTGTTTACATTGCCTTTTATTTGTATTTAGTTATATGGGTATGATTTATTCCTATTTTTCCGTTCATTTCAATTTAATAAACCCAACTTCACCAAGTCACTTTGCTTGTATATGCAAATATATTTGGCAACATAAAAACAGATTCTAAATCTGATGCTGAAACAACACCTCTAAACAGAGCATGTCCATCTGATTCTGGAACAACACCTCTAAACAGAGCATGTCCATCTGATGCTG
>JAODOY010053062.1:0-18356 GCA_025399855.1 Forbesichthys papilliferus | reverse complement strand
TATATGTATATGTATATAAAAATTGACTGTCTAGAATTTCCAGCACCCCTAAGTGAAATTTTCTTCCCCCGCCAAACTTATGACAGTAGAACTCTTTCTGTACGGTGGAGAGATGTCATTTTCCACCTACATTTACTGTATGTACTTATGACCAAAGACTGCTGACCTCATTGTAGTCCAGAGAGGAGTCGTTGCACAGGGCACAGATCGTGGCCACCTCTACTAGTCCATCGTACTCTCCACATGTGACAAAGCCGCCATTCCTAGTCCTGGTGGTAAGAGAAACAGAATACCCTCATCATAATAATAATAATACATTTTATTTAAGGACACCTTTCGAGACACTCAAGGAAGTCTTATATTACAAATACAAAGAAATAAAATATAAATACATTTGAATAAAACTGGAGCATATATATTACACGAATAAAAGTGTGAAGAATAAAGTAAGGGAGACTAAACAGATATTTCAAATAAAAATCAATTTGTTGGGATTCAGATATGGAGAGGTCAGTGATATTGGCAAGGAAAAATAGTTTTATAAAACAATCAGAGGTTGGGAGCCAGGTAGTTTAAAATATAGGCATTAAAATTTTGTGTAAGCCATGGGCTACGTACATTAACAGTTGGCTTTCAGCCTTCAGCTTGTCCAACCCTGCACTCTATAACATATATAGTATCGTAAAGGTTTAGGTTGAGGAAGTAATATCCATTCAGTTTTTTCTATTTGTATTTCTGAGACAGTTTTTATTTATACATTATTATTATTATTATTATTATTATTATTATTATTATTATTATTATACATAATAAGTTGAGGAGGTTGGTTAATAAAATCATCCCGATACTAAGTTTTACTGTTTTGATTTCAGCCTAAAATGTCTGAAAACCAGGTGGATAAGGTGTCTGTGTTCAGATTCATCCCCACACAAATCTTCTGATTTCTGATTGGTTGAGGTGGTTCAATCACCTGCTATGGTGCTTATTTGGTTGATACATTGCTTATTTGGTTGACACTATGCTTAATTGTCCTGTTTGTCCCATGTTTTTATGTTTTGTTGTGTATTTCACTCAATTGATTTGTTGTTATTGCATTATTTTGTACAGTAACTGCATTTTGCACTTTGGTAAGCAAAATATAAAATGTTTAAACATTTTTTAAATTTGATTTATAAATAAATGTACTTGACTTGACCTATTGCTGTATAGTTTCTTAATGACAATGTGATGGATGGTTTCACAAAGCTAGTCAGTGTGCATAGAGTGCACACACAGTGAATGTGTGTGTGTGTGTGTGTCTGTATGTATAGCTTACACTTCTCCCTCCGGCGTGTACTTGGAGCCAGAGATGTCAAACTGGCTCAGGTTGACGCTGTCGCCTTCCACTTTGTTAATGATAAACATCTGTGTGGGAAGGACCAGTACACAGCACTCAGTACAGATATTCTACGTATAGGATGGGATTAGCAATTTAGCAATTAGCAATACAATTAGCAACATATTACTTTTTTACCTTGTTAGTCTCAGGGTATGCCTATACTAGATATATTAAAAAACATCCGTTAAGAGGTTAAGCCTTCCGTCGATAGTAATCAGTAAACATTTTCTATCCCTGAAAACTTATCTTTTCGAAAACACACTTAAAAGTGGATAATTCTGAAAACATTGATTTTTGACATCACACACCACATTTGCTCTGGTGTGTGTGTGTGTGTATGTTTACCTTGGTGACACACATCTGGTTGGTAGTGAGCGTGCCAGTCTTGTCAGAGCAGATGACAGAGGTGCAGCCCAGGGTCTCCACAGAGGGCAGGCTTCTGACAATAGCATTCTTTTTGGCCATGCGACGGGTTCCAAGAGCCAAGCAGGTGGTAATAACTGCAGGCAGGCCTGCACAACAACACACCTACAGTATTAAAGGATTTCCCCAGTGAGAGCCTGTTTTAAGGCATCACATGTGTTTGCCACCTGACTAACAGCATCTTCTGCAACAGCAAAGATCCAAGTAGTGTAATTAACAGGTGTGTGCCAGGTGCCCCCAGACCCTGTATGTATAGCCCTCCTACTGTGGTGGAGGTGAGGGAGGGAGGGAGGGCCTACTCTGGCACAGGTGATGTCAGCTATTCTGGCTGGCATTTACAGCAGCCTCTTGTACAGACTATGCTTGAGTGTTGACGTCTCACTGACTGTGGTTGCAGCTGTTGGAAGGGACATCTGACACTGCATATTAATATATCCTGTTTGGTGACCTCAGCAATGCTGATTTTCAACTTGAACTCAACGCTCATTCTGGGCGTTGCACTCTCCTGGCTTGAGTCCTATTTGTACCTGGCAGATCACTCTTGATCTTATTTGGAATGTACACCTGTCCAAACTCTACTCACTGGTTACTCCTGCTTGTACACCACATCTCTAAACACACAGATTATCCAATCTCTGCTATGCCCATGACACCCAACTCTACTTCTGCTACAGATGGAGGATCTGATACACACCTCAACAAGACCAAGCTGCTCCACCTTCTACTAAATCAGAATTAAAAATAACATAAAATGTAAGACATTTGTGTTTGGTAGATTATGTCTTTGTTGTAATAATATTGTCATACCAGTGTAAATCCTGTTTATGTCCCTTTTAAATGGTGCCATATTTGTAAGGAACATGCATTTGTGGGATGAGCAGCAGAGCTGAATATGTGAGTTGCAATCATGAAAGATTTGCCAAATCTTCTCTAACAATGCCAAACAGCTTTTGTTTGCTGTTGACTTGTTCGGTGGATTGGATGATTGAAGTCTGAATAAACAAGACATCTTGGTAATTTAACCATGTAATAATTTAACAAACAGAAGTGTCCGTTGCATGAGGAAGAACCCTACACAGCCACAACAGCCTGGTCACACACTGTTCTGGGATGGCATCCCATTCTTTCACCAGCATTTGTCACAAGTCAGCCACTGTGGTTGTGTTGGTCACTCTGGCATGAACCGCATGCCCAAGCTGATCCCACCAGTGTTCACAAATGTCTTTACTTTCTGTGCATAGTTTATATAGCAGAGCTGACTAGAGGTGCAGCTACTGGTACAAGCTCCAGCTACTGTATAACTGGCATAGACTAATACTACTGCCTTCTAGCCTCTGTAAAAAGACCCCTACTGTATAGCGTGCTCAATATGCTTCAGAACATTTGGCGTTCAACCCAAGTTCTCCCATGTAACCCCTCTTTTATTTCAATAGCTTCACTAGCTCCCCATCACTGCACACATCAGATTCAAGATGCTTATGTTGCTTAAGTGCCTGCCCTTTTCCAGCTTTCAATATGGTTGTGAGTAACAAACCATCTGGTCATTATGTCAGCTTATCTGTCAATGACCTCTATACCTTATAACAATCATGGCTTTTCTTTCCTGCCATGTTAGGATCAGCTCTTAGAAGGTGTAAGAGATGGTTTTTAAGCTATTAGCAACAATGGTATGTTAATATGTCAACATAGGTAATGTAAGTTGCTAACTTAGGCCTGATGACATGCTGTTATTATCCTATCAGAATGTTTGCTAGTATTACCTGTTCAGCTATTGACTCATGTAATAATTGTAAGTCACTAGAAAATAATGTAGTAAATGCTGTAAATAAGTGTGTCTATCCAGGAACTTGAAAGATTCCAATCTTATTAAATGTGACTTGTTTCTATGGATTAATAGACCATCTCACTGTCAAACTACCTGATCTCAGATAAAGGTCTTAAATATATTCTGTGGGTCAGTGTCTCACCCTCTGGGATGGCAGCAACAGCCAGGGCCACAGCGATCTTGAAGTAGTATACAGCTCCACGGATCCAGGAGCCTCCGTGGACCGGGTCGTTGAAGTGGCCGATGTTGATCATCCACACAGCAACGCAGATGAGAGAGATCACCTGGAGGACACATGAATGTAAGCTATGCTTCTCAGTATGGCATGGGCCGGGCCCACCTGTAAGCCTCTCCCTGCCTGTCTGTCTGACTGTATGTATGTATGTCTGACTGACTGACTAACTATGTCTGACTGTATGTCTCTGTCTGTCTGTCTGTCTGTCTGTCTGTCTGTCTGTCTGTCTCTCCACCTTTGAGAGCTGCTCTCCAAACTCGTCCAGTTTCTGCTGCAGAGGAGTTTTCTCCTGCTCGGTGGCAGCCATCTGGTCACGAATTTTGCCTATTTCTGTGGCGACGCCTGTTGCCACAGCAATGCCAGTGGCTTTACCAGCAGCGATGTTGGTGCCCTGGACAGACATCCACAAGCATTTATATTATATTGATGATATAAATCATTGTTTTATCAAATACCAATAATACTATCTACAGTAGGAAGTAGTATTACTGTAACATGTATGAGGAGGAACTCACAGAGAACAGCATGTTCTTCTTGTCCTGGTTGACAGCACGGAGGTCTGGGACTGCATCCGTATGTTTGATCACACTGACAGACTCACCTGCAACACACAAACATGATCTATTGGGATACATGTACAGCCAGCAGGTTCTTTAGTCACGTTTAGTGTTTATATTCGATTGTATATGGAACATAACACACAATGTTAATTTTTACTGCTATTATACTCTTGCATGTATACAGTGTTGTGTCTGCAGAGTGTGAACTGTGACCAGGCGTGTCATTGCTGCTGCTACTTATCTGTCTGTGTATTTGACAAACATACTTTGGAACGAGCTGTTGTTGATTATCGTTTCTATTAGGCATCCATCTATTGCAATACTGTAGGTGTGTGTGTGTGTGTGTCAGTACCCACCAGTAAGGATGGACTGGTCAACACGCAGCGTTGTTGATTTGATTGAGATAATTCTGATGTCAGCTGGCACTTTGTCACCAACTAGTAGATGGACGCACACACACACACGCATACACACATGCACATGCACACACAAATAAAATACTTTTTCATTTTCAATCAATACATCTCTACTCTTTCTAAGACATTTTAGAAGCAGGAAGTCTAGATGTATCTAAATATCTGCTGTGGCATAAGAACAGCAGGTCTGGGAGGATGAATTGTCTGCTTATAGAACACTGAATATGTAGTGTTGCTGTTGAAATGTAACACCAGAAAGAGAGTGAGACCTTGGGGAGGCTGCAAATGAAATGAACAGGTGCATCAAAAGAGATAGAGAGAGATAGAGAGAGAGAGAGAGAGAGAGAAATAGAAGAGTATTTATACTCGCTTCCTTTATTCTCCCTGTGTGCTGCCAGTTCCTTCAACCTCCCTCTTTATTGTGCTATTGCCATACATGGGCTCATGTTGAGCCTGTCAGTCTCAAGGACACACATATGCACATATCAGTGAATCGTGTGTGCTGAAGAATAGACATTTCCTCAATGGGCACAATGTTACAATTTAAGGATTCTGCAAGGGGTCCTCAAACTCTGAGGTTAAGAACATCATAGAGAATGTTTTTGAGTTTCAATGGCATCTTGAGAATATCTGACCCATTTTGCATGGAAACATAACTGCCATAACGGCTGTGGGTGAACCTTTAAATACAGAATGCTGACCAAATACAGCATGCCCTTTATTCCTTGTATTAAAGTCTTTCACACAGCCGCAGAAGGAAGCACTGCCTTGCTAGAGGTCTTACCAGAGACTTCGACAACGTCACCCGGAACAATCTCTCTGGCCTTGATTCTCTGCACGCTCTTCCTGTCTGCCCGGTAGACCTTCCCCATCTCAGGCTCGTACTCCTTCAAAGCCTCGATGGCACTCTCGGCATTGCGCTCCTATTGCAACAGCACAACAACGACCCATTGGTGACCCTCTGATTCATGACAACTATGCAGAAAGTGCACCTGGCTGCCAGGTTGTCATCAGACTGCAGTAGGCCAGCTTTTGGTGACCACCCTGTCATGCACTCAAACAACGATTTGGTGGTCAAATTTCTTATAGCTGTTTGTCACAGATAAATTAGGCCTAAATGAAAATTAATTTATGTTTAGTGAATAAACATGAATTCATGAATTAGTACCAACAGTATATTTTAGTGCGTTTGTAATCTTTGATTGAATATAACCTTCCCTCTTTGGAACAAATGTTAAGTAACACTTAAATCTTATGACATATGTAGGGAGAGGAATAGGTCAAATGCTAAGGGAGAGGTGGCATCACATCATAACATATACAATGTGCATAGAAGTAAGAAAAGTAAAAGTATTACCTTTGTGATACTTAAAATATTTAAATCAAATGTCTGGTTTGATGCATGTGTTGATATGTCTATTCATCAACAACAAGCTAAGTTTAGCAGCACATTGCTCCATCTGGGCCAGGTGATCCCCAGTCAGAACAGCAGGATTCAGGATTCAGTTTATGGTCACTTTCAAGGCTGCCCCGACAGTCTGGAAGTGTAAAGCCTGACTTATGTCAGTCCCCCACATGTGCTCTGTTCACCCCCATATCACCCATGTGTGAATCCTTGTGCATAGTTTCCAAATGACCACCACAGGGCAAATATGGACCCGCCCCACACGCACGCACGCACGCACGCGCACACGCACGCGCATGCACGCACACACACACGCACACACACACCTCTCTTGCAGTAACCTGATCAGCCAACTGTATTTTTACTGTGGATTTCATTTTGTGGATCGTAACAAAGGGGCTTGCATTGTGAGTTGTCGTGGTAGGGATAGTGACAGCCCCCCTAGGCCCCATCCGCTCCCCACATCGCCCTGACAGCTTAACCTTTCACCTTTTCACTCTTTTCTTGATGTCATGCCAATCATTCTGGCTTTCCTTGAACTCCTTTTGTACCCACAGTACGGAACATTGTGTGCTGTGTGACATTGAGGGAGCTGCCCCATCCTGATTTATTGTGTGGGGCTGTTTTACTAAGAATGAACACCTATATAAAATACAAAATACACATATTTAGGTCTAGGTCAATATGGGCAGCTATCTTTGTCTGCACGGCAGTATTGGCTAACTGACCTGCCATACTCCAACCACAGCATTGGCGATGAGGATGAGGAGGATGACGAAGGGTTCCACAAAGGCAGTGACAGTTTCTTCACCTTCCTCAAACCAAGCCAGTACCTGAAAGAGTGAGTGGTTATATGATGTTTGGCTAAACTAGCTAAAGAGATCAGTTGGCTGGTAGCTGATTTATGTTGGGTGTCTTTATTGTGTTTCATCTACTACATTACTTCAGCTTTAACGGTGCGATACAGGCTTATGATACTCCATCGATAGCCTAGGCCAATGCACAGTCATACACAAACAGGCAGGCAGCTTTCACTAAAGAAAGGAAGTTATTTTAGTTTGGGGACCAAAATTAAGTTAAACCAGACAGGTTTCATTAATCAAAAATATGAAATATGTCATTAATTTACTGTTCTACCTACTGCTCTAATGTCATTCTTTGTTCTACTGTTCTGTTACTGTAGCTCTTGTTATACGGTCATTCATCCAATGGCCCATCTCTCCTGCTGTCTATTAGGTCTCTCTTTACCCTCACCTTGAAAAACACAACCCATGTCTAGAATGAGAGTTCTGTCAGCACATTGTTGCAGATATGAATAAGTGTGATATTTAGTGTCCTCCAACACTCTTGGTTCTGCTGCTCTCGTTTGTCACTGTGATCAGCCATGCCATTGTGCAACAGAAGCCTTGGCCCGGTCTGTCTGTCTGTGTCTGTGGCAAGCCAGCCTCCATTCCCTCTGTCTGTCCCTGACCTTTCTCCAAGGATAGTTTCTCATGCCAGCTTGAGACTTTCTTAAAATAAAGAATATAAGTCATGTGCATGCACCCATACATGCACGCACATGCTCATATGCATTGAGCAAATACATAGATCAGCATGTGCACACATGCACGCGCGCTCACACGCACACACACACACACAGACACACACACGCACACACACACACTCTGTGTCACTTTTGTTTGCTGATCTATGTATTTGCTCTATGCAACTGAGCATGTGCGTGCGAGTATGGGCTCGTGCACATGACTTAGTCTTTATTTGTGTGTTTGAGGAGGATTCCTGTGCTAAGTGGAGTCGGGGCATCTAACGGCACTGTCTGTCTGTGACCTCACAGTACTGTGAGATGCCATGCACCTGTGTGTAGCTTCCAGGACACACTGGCAGTAGGTGCCATGCTGTGGTCTAACATAAGGCTCATCAAGGCTGCCTGTATTCAGACCATTGTGTGGTGGCAGATGTATTAAACATTTAGTCAAATATTGTGTACAAATACAGTTACATTTTTAACTTTTGTTGACATTTTCTACAAATACACAAAACATGGCTGCTAATACTTTTCTCTCTTAACGCCCAATTACATGAAAACCATCCATAGCTTCTGCTCAGAGTTCAAAGAGCCCCATTGTGAACAGGGTTTACTATAAGCTAAGTGATGGTAGGTTGTTTTAAATGACTACTTACAAAAGAGATGCAGGCAGCCAGCAGAAGGATTCTGACCAAGAGATCTTCAAACTGCTCCATGACCAACTCCCAGATGCTCTTGCCTGATTCAAAGCATTTTTAAAAATTGGTGAATGTTGATTAACAAATTGTCTTGTGGTCTTGTTTAGTTTTTACCCTGTATACAACTTCTGGTGAGGACTAACTCAACTAATTGTCGCCCTAACATCAACTGTACAATAACACAGGGCTTGGCTGCTGGTTACATCCTGCGTTAAAACAATGTGAGAACGGTACTGTAGCAAGGTCAGCATTAATCTCTATATGTATTAATACATTTTATTATTAAATTCCTTTCATGACAAGGACAGTATAGTACTGTACTGTGTTTCTCAGGTTGGTGAAATAATCTTACAATAAATAACTGATCCTGGCATTCTGCCATTGGCTGTTTAGGATATCAGTCTAGTTTGTAGGCGATAGGGGAGACTGACAGGACAAGTACATCATAACAGGGAAGGCAATAGGTGCCAAGGTGAGAAAATGAGATATACACATAACATGATAAAAACATGAATAATCAAAGTGTTGCATTTACCTTCCTCTGCAGGTAGCTCTATGAGTGGGAAATGAGAAGAGAAATGAGACAAGCCATTAGTGTACCAGTTAAACACTATAGTAGAAATGAGACAAACCATTACTTTGCCAGTTATATATTAACGTACAAATTAAACAAACCATGACTGTACCTACTATACACTATACAGTAGTATAACTATTTTTGTAATGCTGTTAAATCAATGTTTCTTATTTTAAAAATGCTCATTAATTGCATCTTAAATCAATTTTATGTGATTATACTTCAAACCTGTAGCAGAAAGTAGCCTAATTTTCCTAAGGTGCTCATAATAATGCCATATACATTGCTGTCATGAGGGTTATAAGATACAATGTGCCATATTTAATTGCTAGAAATGCCTCAATCTTGACACTGCTGATTCTAAGATCAATGATTTTTCATCAAACATGGTTGCAATTGAAATGAAAATACAGTATAATGTCCCATTACTGCATTTAATGCACTGGCTCATCTATATTTTGTAGTTTTCTAGAGTGTATGTCTGGGTTGGTACAGTATGGTGTGGGACCAAGCTATGATCAAGGTTTACAGTGACTGTTGCTGTTATTGTTCAGCCATTACAGTAATCTTCATTATTAAAAGTTTGATTTAGTCAATTGTCATTGTAACTTGCACCACATGCCTCCAAACATAGATATTTCATCAAGATGAGATGATCCACAACAACAGATCATATTTAATCACAGGCAGGAACTAAAATACCCCACATTACTCTGAACGTTCTGTGTCTCCAGCCTAAAAACATCTAGCATATGTCAACTAAATGCTTGTCCCTGCGCTGAAAAAACCTTTAAAAGTCACCAATCTCTGCCAAACATGTCAACTTGCAGAAGGACAGAGAGCTATTGTTAGAAACCTGAACCTCTTTAACACCTGCTCCAGAAGTAGGGCTGTGACCTTCAGATGGTGGGTCTTGCACAACTACAGTCATTCACCAGAATGCCCATCAGACTCTCAGAGCCCAGACTCTACTGCATTATATCTTTCTGGTATTCTCTATACATTTGATTAAAGTGTAACCACATACTGCAATCAAGCTATACTACAGTACCACTGCCGCCTACAGGTTAAAAAAACGTATGGCACACTATAGATGACATGACCTGACCTGACACATTTGAGCCAGATAAATAATTTGCGATAACGAATATTTAACCTGCACTTGGTGCTGTTCTTTAACATGAGTCTCCCTCTAATGTCAGTCCACCAATCCATGTCCAGTATTCTCTCACCATTGTAGCCATACTTGTCCAGGCTCCTCTTGACCTGGTCAGGTGAGAGGCCCGTGTCCTCGAGAACACCAAAGTGGGTGAGAACATCCGCTGACTCTATGCTGTATGCGTTCTCCATTCGCGCTAGAGAAGAGGCTTCAGGACAAAGAAGAGGGGGACTTTGTGTGTGGGCGCCTACTGCACTCTTCAGCAGTGTTTTTTCAGTTAAATGTTTACCCACCGCTCTCTAGAAGTGTGGGATGGCGTTCAAATAGGCAACCCTCTGCAAACGTGCCTTCTCTACCCCTCTCTCTCTCTCTCTCTCTCTCTCTCTCTCTCTCTCTCTCTCTCTCTCTCTCTCTCTCTGCTACCGCTCTCCTCTCGAGGTCCTGGACAGATAGAAAGTGCAATCTGGCAAAGATGCCTGAAAAGTTTTATACAGATGAAACAGTGACCTCATTGGTGCTCACTCACCATGCTCCAAGCCCCCATTGGCTGAGATGGTTCAGGATTGGACGGGCAGGGATTGCCCTGTGACAAAGACTAGTTGGTGGGGTGGGTGGGGTCCGGGAAACAAACGCAAAGGCATGTCATGTTCATTTGTCCACTGCAGCGCAAGCTGAAAATGAGACGTACATGGAGGAGCATTCCTGGCTGGGAGCAGAGGAGGGACGGCAAGAGGAGGCAATGATGGACACATGAAATGATGCTGCTGCCTGTGCGTACGTTCCCGGCATATGTGCACATGTTGTACATGCGTACCACTTTCAATGGAGTCAAAAATGATTATGCCAGGTCCCCGCTCTTACAGAGACAGCTGTCTGTTAGAATGAAAAACATTACCTGTAAAACTTGGAAGCAAATAAAGGGACGGAATCTAATTAAAAGTGAAAATTGAAACACATTTATACCCTATCTTAATCACCATGCACCACTCTCTCTCACAGCCCTCAGGTGCTACGGTTTATGTATAAACTCAATGGTTTTGCATTGTTGGTTTCAACCACAAGGGTATGTTACAGTAGTTTGGCTGCCCAAATTCAAATCACCTGCTTTGATCAATCTGCTTTGGAGCCTGGTGAGAGACAGGTAGGCAGGCAGGCAGACAGGCAGACAGACAGGTAGACAGACAGACAGGTAGGGTAGACAGACAGGTAGGGTAGACAAGCAGACAGACAGGTAGAAAGACAAATGGGTACGGCATAGACAGACAGGCAGGCAGGCAGGCCGACAGACAGACAGACAGACAAAGGGCTTGTCAACGATTATGACCTTCTTAGAAAGCTGCTTCTCTAATGAGCCTCCCATGTGACAGCATCACTGTGATGGGACACACAGCAGGGTGGGGTGGAGGAGACACATGCATACGTCAGTCAGGGTTAGGGATTTGGTTCCCTCACTTATCCTCTTGGTGAGAGATTAAAAGAGGAGGCCAGTCGAGAGCTTGCTAGTCCTGTGGTGTTAAAGATAGAGTAATGCTCTCATAATCAAAAGCACAAACACACACACACACGCACACACAATCTATTAAAGATAAAGAGAGGCTCAGCAAGTTTGTGTAGTTTAAATTATTGTACCTATTGTATTGCATCACATTGTCTAGACAATATGTGATAATATAGAGTTATATAGAGTATCTTTAATTAAAAGTGTTAACAAAGTACTTTGACAATGATTCAATATGTCAAGACTACCTAATATTATACCTTACTCATACTGTATCAGATGTTATGCTTTATGTCCTGTTAATCATATTTTATGTTGAATTGTATGTTATATATCTAATCTCAGATGATAACATAATATGTTATATCCATCCATTTTATCTAGTGATAAAATCACAATGTATGTGTTAGATGTGATGTTTTCATTTAATTGAATTTCTCTCTCTCTCTCTTTCTCGCTCTCTCTCTCTAATTGTGTTTGCTTTGGTACAGCTGTGCTGTCAGTCAGGACAGTTTACTGACATTAAACTCAATCTGCATAGCTGGCACAACAGTTCACTCGATGCACTGTGCGCTTATTCTAATAACACACAGAGGTGGCAATGCTGCCCTGTCAATTGATGTACGCACACACAAACACACATGTGGCTTCTGTGTGTTTGTGTGTTTAATAGTGAGGGGAAAAAAGAAGCAGACATTGCAGGAGCTAAAATGTAAAAGCTATGGCCACAGTTGGCACACATTTATGATCTAAGGTTCATACAGTACAGGAAGCAACTTTCAAGAAGAGCAGGAACACAACTGACTGCATTGTGTGTGTGTGTGCGTGCGTGTGTAGCACATTGTATTATTAGCCATACCAGAGCAGCTGGGGTACAAAGGGCCCCACTGTAACTGTAGCAGCAGCAGTTGTGCTGTCCTGCTACTGTATAAATAGAGCAGGATGTCCATTAACACACGTTTCATTGTCCGTTTAATTAAGTTGTATATATCATGACTGTATACAGTACAGTATACTGTACAGTATATCTTAATGTTGTCTACCTAACCTGGCAAACTTCATATGCTACTATACACTTTATATCAGATCTGATTTCCTGTTAGAAATGTTTAGTGCAGGACTTACTGTAATCATTTATTTCAGGGGCAGAAAACCTGTCATGTGGTTAGCCTTACAACAGTTTTACTGTACAGCTCTCCTCCTGTACTGCCTATGGTGTGTATCTTGAAAGGCCCCACATCATTACAGTTTAGATTTAAAATGGGAGACGGGTTATATATTATTAGTATACTCTGGGTAGGGAATGAGTCCTTACCTCAAGTGAAGGAGTTTAACCACTTGTTCGCGAGTGAGGGGACTATGGAGCAAGAGATTGGCCGGAGAATCGGAGCAGTGGGAGCAGTATTGCAATAACTTTACCGCACCATTGTGACGAAAAGAGAGCTGAGCCGGAAGGCAAAGCTCCTGATCTACCGGGCCATTTTTGTTCCTACCCTCACCTATGGTCATGAGGGGTGGGTCATGACCGAATGAACAAGATCACGGGTACAAGCGGCCGAAAGGAGGGTGGCTGGCTTCTCCCTTAGAGATAGGGTGAGAAGCTCAGCTATCCGTGAGGAACTTGGAGTAGCCAGTTGAGGTGGTACGGGCATCTGGTAAGGATGCCCCCTGGGCGCCTCCCATTGGAGGTGTTCCAGCCACGTCCAGCTGGGAGGAGGCCTTGAGGAAGACCCAGGACTAGGTGGAGAGATTATATCTCTACATTGGCCTTGGAACGCCTCGGAATCCCCCAGTCAGAGCTTGCTAATGTGGCTCGTGAAAGAGAAGTTTGGGGTCCCCTGCTGGAGCTGCTGCTCCCGTGACCCGACTCTGGATAAGCGGATGAATATGGATGGATGGTATAATCTAATCCAGAAATTATGTCACACATGAGGTCAAATCTGATTTTTGAGTCATCTTGAGTCAGAGTTTCAGTTCAAAATGACTCCACTTTTCCATCTCCCTTCAGACAACACAGCAGTTCCCACAAGTAGCAAGACTGACTTGGAGTTGTCTATCCTGAGGCGGAGGCATGCTGCTGCCTCTGCTGCACTGTATTGTCATTATATCATCCTCTTCATTGGATTACTGCATGTATCCCCAGAGACCAGCCAAGTGGGCATGCTTTTTACAAGCTGTAGGGAAAACTTTATTATGGCTGGCTATAGTTACATCGCACATCAAGCACAACTTACTGGATGTCATTGAGAACTCTTTTGAAACTTTTGAAAACTATTTTGGAAGGAAAAAAAAAGGACGATTTGGGATTGAAGAATGTTAAGTACAGTAAAATAGCAGGGGTTATTTTACGGAGTTAGCTGTTTTTAAATTTTTATAAACAAACAAACAAACAAACAAACACAGCTGCTCTGTTGGCATCATCTGCCTCTATCACCATTGTTGGTACTATAATAACAAATGCTTGACTTCAACATCATCACACTTAACCATCCCCAATGGTTGCTGGTTGGTCTGTTCCTCAGTGGCGGAATTAGTGAACCTTCTGTTGAGGAACCTCTGCAATAAATGGCTCACACATGACTGTCTTCAACATTATCAGGCTGAATGTGCACACCTGAGTGTGTGCAGAGAATGTATAGACCAGTCTGAGAAAGCCATGCATATGTTACATGCATGACATTACTTACTTCTATAAAAGAAAAAACGTATTCAAAACCAAAAGAAATAAACAGCCGTTTGCAGATGGGATGACACTCTCTGATCAAACAATCCTTGTACCATAGGACGGTTTTGTTACTGTCTCTGCCTTTTCTTTTGATTTAAAGATCATACAACACACATTCGTGTATGATACATGTTAAGTTGACCATAGAACACAACCTATTTGGGGTTTATTTACAAGTTCCCACTTTAAGCATGTAAATGCTCACACATTTGAAAATGAAAAATAATGTAAATGCAGTTCAGAAAATGATAGTAGTTAACAGAAAGAAACAACATTACCTGATTCTTGATAATGGGTTTAGTTTTTTCTGAATAGCTTCTATTTGTTGGGGAGAGAGGGTTATGCCCTCTGATGTGATCATGCCAAGGTCTTGTGGCCAAGTGGCAAAGTGTTGGTCATTAGTCTTACAGCCATAACATTACGAACACCTACCTAATATTCCCCTTTAGCTGCCAAAACAGCCCTGACCCATTGAGGCATGGACTCCACTAGACATCTGAACGTGTGCTGTGGTATCTGGCACCAAGCAGCAGATAATTTAAATCTTGTAAATTGGGGCCTTCATGGATTGGACATGTATTGTATGTGTCACAACGACAAATACAAGGACCCAAGTGCGGACACGGAGACAGGGCAATAGCGTTCAACAACAGTTTATTGTGTAAATGTCAGGCAGGCTCGTAATCCAAAACAGGCAGGGTTGTCACCGAGAAGCAGAAGGCGGAAGTACCAAGGGGCAGGCAAGTTCGTAATCCAAGACAGGCAGAAGAATCGAGACCGGGAATAGACCACACTGAGGACGGGAAACACAGGGAAGCAAACGCTGGAACGAGAGTACAAGACAAACGATCTGGCAACTGGCAGAACAGAGAACAAGGGTGAAATACACTCGGGGTAATAGGGGAAGTGGAAACACCTGGTGTGGGGTGGAGACTACAGCAGGTGAATGATCAGGGTGTGACAGTATGTCTAGCACATCCCACAGATGCTCGGTTGGATTAAGATCTGGGGAATATGGAGGCGAAGTCCATACCTTGAACTCTTTGTTGTGTTCCTCAAACCATTCCTGAACCATTTTTGCTTTATGGCAGGGTGCATTATCTAGCTGAAAAAGGCCAATGCCATCAGGGAATACCGTTTCCATAAAAGGATGTACATGGTCTACAACAATGCTTAGGTAGGTGGTACGTGTCAAAGTAACATACACATGAATGGCAGGACCCAAGATTTCCCGGCAGAACATTGCCCAAAGCAGTGGCGTCGTTAGGTATGGGCTTCCTGGGCTTAAGCCCTGGGTCATTTTGTACTAACCCCGGGTCTTTTGATCCATTTCCAATAATACATTTGTACTCACTCCGATAATTTAGCATAACGGCATTTTTGCGTGAAACATCTACTGCGCGTTTTGATACGAATGCATGCACCCCTTTACTACGCATGACTCCGCCCTGATCAATCACCACCACCCTCGCGCACATACACAAAGCACCTGTCAGACAATGTTGCCAGATGAGGCGGTATCGTTTGGAATCCGGTAGCACAATCATTCATATCTGTCAATAAAATCTGGCAACCCTGCCGTTGTTGTGAATGCCCGTTATCTCAGCATAACATACAGAGGCCAGAGACAGTCAGTACTAGTAGCAGTAGCCTAAGTCGAAAAATGGACATATGTAACTTCTTTAAAAAAAAAACTTTGCAGACCATTTAGAGCTAGCATTTGTGTTAGAAGTTGATGCATTTAAGAGGATGCCAGAAACCCAACTTGTAGCAGATGAGACATAGTTGGCAGCTACAGGTACAGGTTTGTGTTTGCTAGCTAACCTTATGGCTCAGCATAACAACGGTTAAGTAAGCCTTGTGTTAAGGGAGAACACGAGATATAACCAACTAGATATAACTTTGCTGGTTAGTGTACACAGACAGCAAGACTGTTGTTTACATCTAAATCAAAGCTAGACAGTGTCCTTGCTAAAAAGCAATAGGCCATATTCAAACCATGCTCCCTCAGCATATTTGGATGTGTTAGTTGGATACACTTATTGTAAAGCATTGTTGGGTCCTAGAAAAATTCTATAGACTTATTATTATTATTATTATTATTATTATTAATATTATGTGTACCAGAAACAAACCTGGACCACCACTTGGCAGGATACACTCAATTTAAATTAGATTTATGCTTCAACCCAACCATGCCAAATTGGAGGGCTGCATTGGGAGGCCACATACTCAAATATTATTTTCATAATATGCAAAAGCATAAACATTGTACTTTTAGGCTCAGGAAAAAAGAAGCAGCAGAATAAATGATTCTGTATTATCAAATAGCTACTGACATGTTGCATCTCTACTTGTCTCATCTAAACTAAAGGAGAACAGTGTGAGGGCTGCAGAGGAGGCAAGTGTGAGGGCTGCAGATGAGAGCAGAAGGCCAATTAAAGACATAGAGCAGCAGGCAGGACCAACTGGTAGAACCATTTCTGATTTAGAAGACTCGAACACAGGCCCTAAACAAGTAAAGCTAACCCAATATCCCTTTGAACGTTTTGGATCGCAAAAAAGGGCCTTTCAACACAAGTGGTTTGAATTCTTCGATTGGCTAATGTTGAGAGAAATGCAGCATTCTGTTTTACCTGTAGAATATATGGAAGACAACATAGCAGAAACAACCAGGATGCATTAATTACGTTAGGGTACACAAATTGGAAGAGAGCTCTGGAAACCTTCCGTGAACATGAGAAAACTGCAATCCACAAAGCCGCAATGATGTCTTGGAAGTGTTATAAAACTAGTCTAGATCATGGAGACATTGTAGAACAAATGCAAGCTGCAAATGTGAATGAGATTCAGGAGAGGAGAGTACCTTCGTCACATAGTGGCAGTCACTGCACTTTTAGGGAAACAGGGTGTACCCTGTGGCCACGATGAGACAGAGTCAAGTAACAACCAGGGGAACTTTCTTGAGATCATGATCCTCCTTGCACAGTTTGATTCATTTCTCCAAAATTACAAGGCTCCTTCTAACACCACCTATTTGTCTCCAGTCTCTCAAAATTAGATGATCCAAAGCTGCTCCCAAGAGGTCACAGCAACAATTGTGAAAGAACTTAAAGCTTCTCATATGTTTTCTGTAATGGCAGACAAGGCCAGAGATGGGCATTGTGAACAGCTTGCGGTGTGTGTGCGGTATGTCACATCTGAGGGCACATTAAAGGAATGTTTCCTAGGACTCAACAAGTTGAGAGGGTTTGATGCAGAGTCCATCACTGAATCATGAGACATGCTAGTGTCAAATGGCCTTGAGAACCTGAAGTGTGTAGCTCAAGCTTATGATGGTGCATCAGTACTGAGTGGTGTAGTTGGTGGCATACAGGCTCGCTTCCGTGCCAAGCACCCAGAAGCATTATATGTTCACTGTTACGCACATGAGCTTAACCTGGTTTTATGTTACACCTGCAAAGCAGTCACAGAAGTCAGTGACTTTTTTAATACATTAGAGTGTGTGTACCCTTTTTTTCAGCATGTCTCTTGCCAACCATGATAAGTTCATTCATGTACAAGAACAACTTGGTTTGCAGAAAAGTGAGCTCGTTCAGCTTTCTAAGACCCGATGGTCATGTCAGCTGCATTCTGTTGACGCCATGCTGAATAATCTCTCAGCTGTGATAGAGTGTCTTGACAATGTTTCAACGCCAATGGCAATAGGACTCAGGGCAAAGCTGTGCAGGTTTTATGCTGTCTCTATGTTGCTTATGTTCCAGAGCATGTTTTCCATGACATCTGGATTGCACAAATATCTTCAAGGTGAGTCTATGGACTTGGCACAAGCAGTTGAGTTCAAAGAAGCTGTCTCTGAAACACTTTCAGCAAAGCGCACTGACAATATGGCTGGAGACCTGTACAACAAAGCAAAAACCATATGTGAG